>JARHVA010002669.1:620000-665000 GCA_037957365.1 Torreya grandis
TATTGTAGATAGTCGACCGTGTGGCACACCATTTTTTGAGTAGCATTTAATATTATTGAAACCCTTTGGAAAAATTTTAGATAAAATCTTCTAGTTTGTGACCTATATTCTTTTATATTTATTGAATGAGTACTTTTTTAATGAATTTTACAAGTAAATAGATCTTGAAAACTGATAAAAAAAATGAATAGCCATCTATGTGACATGCCTAACTACCTCAAAAAAATGAAAATTAGTTTTTTCTTTCAATGTGTGTAGAATTAAACCTAGTTTATTATCATATAACTTGTTTTTCACTTGGGTAAATGAAAGATAAATTATATGAACACATATAAGAATGTATGTTTCCAGCATGTAGTGGCTTAAAAAAGGTATAGTTAGAAATCAAAATAGTTTGGAACCTTAAATTAGTCCAAAAAATATACAAATCATATTTTTGGAAAGATCAGATTGTGCTCATTGTGATGGTATTCAGTTTTTAAATTTTCACGTCAAAATTCATAGTGTATTTGGTTATCAAAGTTAAATTTTGTTGTTTTTCTTATCATAACTCTTAGACTCAGCTATAAATTGATTGGTCCAAGCCTTAGGGGTAGATGCAAAAATTTATGGGACAAAAATCATGACACAATGAAAAATAAAAACTATTTTTTGTAAAGGGCATATTCCCTTAAAAAAATTCAATACATAATTAATAAAAGATCGATCCTAACCCTAAAGGGCATATGCCTTTTATAGGCTAAAGGGCATACACTCTTTGGACTGCAAAGGATGAACACCCTTTACAAAGGGCATACATCCTTTGGATAGGGTGTACTCTCTTTGCAAAGGGTGTACACCCTTTTCAAAGACATGCTTGTTGTTTTGTTTTTCAATTAGAAGTATTTTGTTTTGCAAGGATATATTTAGCATTGAAAGCCACATTTTTTTTTGTTTTGTAATTAGATGTATTTTATTTGAAAGGATGTATTTAATAAAATAAATGTTAATTATAATTTTAATAAATAAACTTATACTTTATATTTATTTTACTAAACATAAAAAATTAAGGCCACTCAACATCTTTTGAAATTGATTACAAAACTGTAAGAGTTACAAGTTACAAGTTAGTTTTTCAAATTCCATTCCAATCAATACTTAGTTTTTAGAATTTTAGTAACAAAATATAGAATGAGAAACAAGGCTACAAATCATGTTACATATGTAATAGATCTATACCATTGAGGAATACATGTTTTTTTTATCTACATAATTATTCCCTATCTAATTTATCTACTTGAGTATGCTCTACCTGATTAAATAATAGAGCCATAGCTTAATCTCAAGGAGTTTGACCTACTTAAATACACAATCCATAGCTTGATATTAACTCTTCCCTACTGGTGTCAATTTTAGTGCTCCACTTACTGAACATGATCTACTTAAAAGTCCTCTAGAATGGTTTTTGCAATTAGGTCTCTTCCTAACCATAAATTATCTCTTGGTCTATCATAAAAGGTCTTCTGAGTATTTTTATAGAAATACTAATGACCTTATTCTTTGGTATTATATCTTGAATTCTTAGCCTCTATATTAAGTTCAAAAGACACTTTCAATGACTTAGAATAGGGAACTCAATCCCTTCAATCAAAACCCTTCTTTGATTCCTAAAGCACTGAATTATACATCCTCAGTCTTTGAACAATACTATGAGGGTTTCACCAATTATTTGACTCAAGCTTCTTAGTGCATGAATAACTTTAACTCAAAACTCAGATGCCAACTCTACCCTTTATAGGCCTATTGGGCCAAATTATACCTCTTAAGGACTTGATATAAATAGGTCTACAACTACCTAGTTTCTTGGACTCATTAAATTAAAAAAATCAATGAAAATATAAATATAATGATACAAGACTCATATGTGTCTTTAAACAATCTCATAATACCTATTAGATCACCAAAGTGCCCAAAATGTTGACTAAGTCCTAAGCACTATTATAGTATTGTGTATAGGTGTGTTTGATCTTGAAAAGGTGTTATAATCTAATCTCACGAAAGGATTCTTAGAGAGATTTATTAATATGTTTGGAGACTATATATGAGGATAAGAAACAAGTTTATTTTATTTCTTTCTTAAAAATTAGAATTTAATGGAAACTCTACTCTTTAGGTCTAGATGGCCTAATCTACTCACTTGGAAGGATATTGACTTATATTAACTTCCAAATGCTTTGAATGACTTGTAAGTATTCTATAGTATTTAAAAAATAACATTGGACCTTCATAAGAGGTTTATACTCAATCAACAAGGTTGAAGATGTACTATACTTAGAGTTTGCTATTTGTGCCTTGGAATCTTCTTAACAACCTTGTCCTCAACTTAGAAAATGAACTTTAATTAATCAGTCTATAACTATGCATAAATGAATATCCTATAACATGTAACTTATAGAATATATATAGTAATTATATAATCATTCATACATTACATCTACCAAATACATGGTACTACATGTAGGTATTCAATCACTCATACACGACATCTTCCTATGGTCATGGTATGGTCACCCATATTAAACACAAATGCAAATAATAACCCTATTGAACTCCATTTACACCTAAACCATTAACCATAAATCCAAAACCCCTAACCCTAAACACTAAACCTTAAACCCTAAACATTGAAACCTAAACCTTAAACCCCAAACCCTAAGCCATAAACCCTAAACCATGAACACTAAATAACACACCTAAAAACTAGACCCTAAGCCTTAAGCCTTGAAACCTTAACCATAATACATTATCCCTAAACCAAAAACAATAATCCATAAACTCTAAAATGTAGATCCTAAACATATAAACATTAAACATTAAACCCTGTACTTTATACCTTAGACTTTAAACCCTAAAACCTAAATATAAGCCCTTAACCTGAAACCCCAAACCATAAACTTAAAATACTAAATCCTAAAACCTAAATGTATGCCCTTCAACCTAAACCCCAAGCCTAAAATAATAAACTATAAGTCATAAACCTTAAACATTAACTCCTAAACTGAAAATTCTAAACTCTAATAAAAAATTAGAAACCCAAAACCTTAAACACTAAACCTAAATCCCTAAACCTTAAACCTAAAACCCCAAACCCAAAATTGTAAACTCTAAACCATAAGTAGTAAACCCAAAATCGTAAACCCTAATCCTTAATTCCCAAACACTATATCCCAAATGCCAAACCCTTAACCAAACCCCCAAGACCAAAACCTTGAAACATACACCATAAACCCTAAGTGTGAAACCATAAACCCAAAACCCTACCCCAAATACCAAGCCCCAAACCCTAAAAGTGAAACTCTTGGTCCCTTGAGCCATAAACCATAAATCCTAAACCCTTAAGAATAAAATATAAATAATAATCCCTAAATCCTAATCCCTAATCCATAACACTAAAACTTGAACCCTGAACGCTAATCCCTATACACTAAACCCTAAGCTATGAATCTTGAACCATCAACCATAAACTATAAACCCTCAATTTATAAATCCTAAACCTCTATCCATAAACTATATTCTTGAGTTATCACCTATATAGATAAAGTAGAAGGGGCATTTGGCTAAGCCATATCTTGAAAGGATATGGGTCATTCTAACATATATAGAGAAATAAGTGACTAGGGACATTCATGTAAAAGGCTTGAAGGTGGATTCAAGTTGAATTCCTAAATAATTTATGGGTTTTAAACCAATGGGTCTATCAATATGCATAAATGGCTAGCCAATAACACTCAACCTATAACATACATATAATAATGATACAATCATTCATACATTACATTTACCCAATACCTAGTACTACATCTAGGTATGTTGTCACTCATACATGACATATTCCTGTATTCATGATACAGTCACTCATACCAAACACAAATTTAGCTAATCATCCTAGTACACTTGATTTACACCTAAACCATTAACCCTAAAACCCAAACCCCAAACCCTAAACACCATAAACCTTGAATGTTTAACCTTAAACCAAACCATAAACACCATAAACCTTGAACACCTAACCCTATCACATTATTCTTAAACCCAAAACAATAATACCTAAAACCTAAAACCTATACCCTAAACATAGAACCTTGAAACCTTAAACCATAGAATTTATACCCTAGACCCTAAGCCTTAAAACCTAAACTTTAAGCCCTTAACCCTAAAGCCCAAACCATAAGAATAAAATCCTAGATCCTAAACACTAAACCATAAAACCTTAACCCCATACCCTTAATATTAAACACTAAACCTTAAACACAAAATTTAAAATCATGAACCTTAAACCTTAAACCCTAACACCAAACCCCAAACCCTAAACCCAAAACCTTGACCCCTAAACTATTAACACTAAAACCTAATCTTGAAACCCTAAGTAGTAAACCCTAAACCTTTAAATTTGAACCCTAAACCATAAAACCTAAAAAATAAAACCATAGACCTTAAGTCATAAAACTAGATAAACCTTAAACCTTAAAACCGAAATGCTAAAACCCAAACAATCAACCCCTAAACACTAAACTATAAACTTTGAACCTGAAATACTTAACCCAAAACCTTTAAAATGAAACCTAAATGACAAATACTAAACATACACTATGGAGACCGCAACACAGAGGAATGATGCAAGCATTGGTAGTTTAGCTCAAGCCCCTCTCCACTTTTCCTATCATAATTCCTACACAAGTTCAAATATTTCAATGCAAGGAAAAAACTTCCCATAATAAAGTTAGTGACATAAATGATTTTAATTTATACTCATGACCCACATGATTCTTTGAGAATAACTCACAAACATGAGAAGATCCAAAATTCTTTGGCCCTTTCACTCAATAATTTAGAAATAACTGTGTCTAGAAGAAATATTTCATTACATATGAAGCAAATGCAAAGAGGTGATTTTTCATCTATCATCATTTTTTATCATTCGTCATTGTTCAAAATGAATTTTTGCCATGCAATTTCAAATAAGAAATTATCTTATTTCCACCGTTTAAACCATTCAATAATCTCCCTACATTAATCCATCTTGACCGTATCTAATCTATTAGACATGAATGAGAATAATCACCCTAGTACACTCTAATCAGAATAAAATGAATTCAGAAAACATTCAAGATTAATCTAAAAAAAATATTATTCACTCTGAAACAAATATATATTGACTACTAGATTGGAACACACTCTACTAGATGAGGGAGTGACTAGGGATGATGAAGGATTGATTAGGTATGATGAGGGACAATCAGGGAATGGTGAGGGATAATGAGGGATGAGGATAGATGAGGAGGGGGTGATTAGGGATGATTAAGGATGATGAAGGTTGATGAGGGAGTGATTAGGGATGATGAGGGATAATGAAATATGATGAAAGATTGTCTAGGGATGATAATAAATGATGATGGCTAATGAGGGAGTTATCAAGGATGATAAGGGATGATGAGAGTTTGACTAGGGACTATGAGGCATGAAGAGAGAGTGATTAGATATGATTAGGGTTGATGAGGTTTGATGAGGGATTTTTTTATAGATGATTAAGGATAATGAGGGATGATGAGGGATGATGAAGGGGTGACTATGGATGATGAGGGCTGATGAGGGAGTGATTAAGAATAATGAAAGATGATGAAATCTAATGAGGGAGTTATTAGGGATAAAGAGGGCCAATAAGAACTAGTGAGGGAATGAATAAGGATGATAAGTGAATATGAGGGTTTATGAGGGAGTGATTAGGGATGATGAGGGTCAAAGAGGGAGTGTCCTTTGTGAATTTGGAATGCTAGAATATGACTTTATTCTATGTGACTTTGGAATAATGCATGAGATTAAAATTGAAGAATGCATTGATTGACCATATATTTGACATTTGTTTTAGAGTGAATGGTATATTTTTAAAATAAATTTGAATGGTTTTTTGATTTATTCTATTTTAAATGGAGTCTATTAGGGTGATTAGCTATACTCATGTCTAATATAAGTTATCATATCATGAATATAGGTAGATGTCATATATTAGTGAATGCATAAATATATGTAATAGGCATGTGATATATGTCATGTATGAGTGACTGTATCATGACTATAGATATGTTACAAGTTACATGATACATGGTAGTCATTTATTCATATTGATAGACCCATTGATTGAAAAATCTACAAATTATTTAAGAATCCACCTTCAAGCTTTGGTATTCAATCAGGTAGGGCATACTCAAGTAGGTAAAGTAGGTAGGTCGTACTCAATTAGGTAAAATATGTTTCATAATTAATGGTATAGATCTATTACATATATAACATGATTTATAACCTTGTTTCTCATTCTATCTTTTGATCCTAAAATTTTGAAAACTAAGTATTGACTTGAATGGAATTTGAAAAACTAAATTCTAAATTGTAACTCCTATAGCTTTGTAATCAATTTTAGAAGATCCCAAGTGGTCCTAATTTTATACATTACTATACTTAACATTTATTTTACTAAATATATCCTTGAAAATAAAATACATCTAATTGCAAAAAAAAATTACATGTCTTTCAATACTAAATGTATCATTGCAAAACAAAATACTTGTAATTTCAAAATAAAATAAAATAAATGTATTTCAAAAGGGGGAGATTTGAACATGGCAAATGCATGATATATATCATGGAATTATAAAACTATGAGGATGCATGATATCCATCATAGTATCTAAAGATGATAAAAACATAGAAAGAAATAATCATTGCCATGATGCACACAAAAAACACAAACATAAAATCATGCAAAATAAACAAAAATACATGGGGACACATACAAGGGACATGATCAAATCTCACTTACATGCATATAATCATACAATAAGGCTTAAAGGACACGATCAAATCTCCACAATTTGGAGAAAGGATACACATAAAGCATGATACAAAGACAACAATGATGATAATCATATTTGAATAAGTGAAATTGATATACATATAGTAACTTGTGACATTAGTATATTCAATAACTAAATTAACTAAGGAGGTGACAATGCTAGTGCAAATGATTAAATAATAATAGATTTTATGCAATGTATTAAATTGAAGTAAGAAAAATAGGGATAGTCATTAAATAATAAAACTCATGTAAAATAATTCACCCAATGAACTTGTTGAGATGCAGATAAAAATTATAGTGAATGTGACTACTTAAAATTTTAAAAATTAAAGCATGTGTTCACTGGACATATCTATTAGAATCAGAAAAGAGCACAGTGCATAACTATCTAGATTAGATTGGTTTTGTAAATGTAAAGTTGTTATGTATGATACATTATCACATCTTGAAATAACATCTAGGAGTGACTAACTATATGTTCTAGAACTCAGTCAAGTACACTTGTGATTCATATTTGATAGAAAAATGTAAGTATATAAGTACAACATATACTAAGAAGAAATCAACTAATGTAAATAAAATATACATATCATGCATAATTCCCAATTTTATAAATTTTTATAATATTCTAATTTATTATTTTCATATTATATGAAGCTACAAAAGGAACATACTAACCAATGACCCATTCAAGATCATCAAAATCAATGGGTCATGTGTATGGCATATGAAGGATGACCCCTCAGGAATGTAAACTATTATGCCATTGTGAAGTAGTTTATCTCAACTTAAAATCTTAAAACTAATCTATCATTATATGATAAGTTCTATTGTAACAATGATAATTTTTAGTATGATGCATATGTGTTTTATCATGGTGAACTCTAGGAATCTTTGGATCTCATCATGGAGTGTATGACTTATATGTAATTATTCTTTATGGAACACTCATAATTCCTTGTAATAATAATGTAGGTTGTGTGGGTATATATATTGGAATTTATGACAAATCATTATTAAGTGGATTTTCAATGATATGCATTCTTGAAAATTTGATTACTTTTTTCCGAATTCTATGAGTAGGTTGAACCTTTTTATGTTTTTAAATGGAAATATTCTATGTAGGAACAATGGCCTTGGGTTGGAGGCGGTATTTAAATGGAATAATATTAAATATGATAACCTAATTATCAAAAACATTTTTCAAATATTTGTGAACTATAGGAGGAACTATGTCAAGATGTTAAATTCAAGGATGTCTAAATAATATATCAAATACTCCTACACTAAGTACTACCATGAACTTGGTGGCCACTTGTGCTAGACAAACCTAGAGTGGTAATGTGATCTCAACAATATAAATGTGATCATGATCATTGAATCCATTAATTTATTTTTTTGTGAGAATTATATCCTAATTTGTGTATCCAAAATGAGAGAGAAGTGTGATAGTGTATATATTCAAACTTGAACCATTATCAACAATAACACTATGTTTAGATTTATGATCAATGTAATCTCAATTAAACAAAGAGTGTAAATCAAAATCATTGTCGGCAATCTCATACTATGAAAATGTGTTAAGTGTTTTAGATGCATTGAAACATGATATGTACCAATGATGCAATTCAAATGATGTTTTCCCTTTGTATGAGTATGATAAATATGAAGAGGAGGACATGAATTATATGTTCACTTTCAATTTCTTTTATTATTCAATGACTTGTATTCTTACAGAAAGGATCACTTAAATATTAATCATTCTACTCTCACATAGTTTGACTTTGTAATTTTAGTACATATGCTCACATCAATGATGTTATCATCTATCAAATCCTTAATCTTATGTCTCAAACTGATGCATATGTTGGTATTATACCCTAGTGATCTATGAAAATAAAAAAAATGTGTTTATAAAATCTTTATGGAATAGGTTTACTAAAGTAAACATATTTAATGGGAGGGAGAGATATGAGATGAAATCAAAATAGCCATTTTAAAACTTTGTATGGAGCCTTTGGAAATTTGGTAAACTATCTCATTAGAGGATATGATAATATAATATCTAGAGCAAGATCTAGAATGGCATTCATTGTCACCTATTATTTTATTCTCATTTTTAGTTGGTCTCAAGTTGTATGTTGATTTTTTATATATTATTTATATGATACATATTAAATTGGTTACTTTCAAAATTTAACTTATTTATTTCAAACAATTTGACTTCTCATTCCTTAACTATGTGACAAAAATCCATGAATGAAATAAACATCTTAAACATAACAGATTCATGTATATGTGAGAATAAATTCTATATTAATATATATTAAAATTAATTATATTTTATATGATTCATCATCTTATATAACATGTTCTTATACCATAATACATATTCTCTAATAAGATCATTTAATTCTTGTTTGATTTGAGAAATATGAGCATATGAAATATTTTTACTTAAGTAATTTGAGAAATTTGCATCGAAAACATATGCCAAGGGATTGAATGAATGAAATGACTAATTTGCTAAATCATAGAACCATCTTAGAGCATATTATTTTAATTAAGTTTCAGAAATAACATTTTCAATACCCAATCATTGCACATGTAGTCCAAACATGCTATGTGAAATGCTCTCAAATGTTTCTCAAGTTCACCTTTTTAATAATATAAGATAAGCTTAGGTGCCACAAAACTAGTTGGTAAAAGATATGTTGAAATATGTTGAACCAATGGAGTATGCAATAAAGTCTTATAATCAAGTTCTTGATTATGTATTGAATAATTTTATTCCATTTTTAACACCTTAGATGTTAGATCTAAAACACTCTACATAAGGGGTTATGTGTCAAGAATAAAATCTATGCTAGCCAAAGGTGGTGTCACAAATAATTGAATATGAATTGTAAGATTAATATACTAAAACCCTTGGGTTTCACCCATATTATATGTTGGTATATAAGTTGTATCTAATTATTCAAATAAATGAATGGAACCCATAGTATTGGAAGTATCATATGATTGAGAAATGTTTCAACAATTATTTATGAATGAATTTCAAAAATTTCCTCATAATATTGATATTTTCAATGATTGTTTCTTGAAAGTTATTAATAGTTTTAACTTTATTATGAAATGGTTGTTCATCACCTATAGGTGGAATTACATCTTGATGCTCATCTTAATAGTCAACAGTGTCTTGATTATATTGGTCACGCTTTAAAATTATTGGCATGTACCTATAGATATTCACTTTATTCATTAATATATAAAAGTTATGATATACCCTTATTTTTATCCATATTATAAGCCTTATAAAAAAATATGAATATGCTCAACTAGAGTATCACTTAGTCTAGAAATTATTCTAAGATTCATATAAATAAATTTCATAAATTATTAAATAGAAATTTGGAATATTGTTGCTAATAAATAATTTATCAAATTTGAAAATATTAATACATCAATCAGAAACAATAAAAAGAGGAAATAAACCCAAGAAACATATATGGTTATGTTTTTAAAAATATTCAATCAACAGAAAGGTTCACCAATATGTTATATGTAAACTTGAGATTAGGGAATGAATCTAATCTAATCTTGACAAAAAATTAATAAATAAATATGTTAAGATATAAAATAAATCCAACAAACTAATATGGAACTTATTATTTATAAAAATATGAAAAAATAAGAATGTACCAAAGAGGAATGACTTATCTATAAATCTAACAATAAAATAACTTATCCAAAATGAGGTTAGTGTAAATCAAGAAAATAACTTTGAAACTATCTAGGACAAGGCCCATTTATTTAGATGAGGTTGACTTTCAATGGTTTCTATAGGGTGTGAGACCATCTAATATGGTTTTTTACATGTGTTTGAAATATGATAATTCACCTTCCCGTGAAGGTCTTATGTGTGTGATTAGGGTCACTTAATTCTATGTAAAATCTATTGTGTATCTTATTCTTCACTTGGAACCATAGATCAATAAACCATGAATAATAAATAGAATAAATGGGTGAAATGGGTTAGTGGTTGATGTTGTTCTTGACCTCAATACCCCATTTGTTGAGCACCACCTACATACCAATATTCTAAAGAGTGATCACAATCCATGTATTTCTCCCATGTTATGGTGTTGTGTGTGAAATATTGGTATAATTTAATATGTTGGTACAAAACAAGTGTAATAATGTGATTTAATAATGACATGTGACAGTGGAGGTGTACTCAAACTTATCTAAGGGTTACTATGGTTGTATAGACTTAGAATCATGAAGAATGGATTTTTCCTCTTAATGTACAGTTAGATATTTTGGCATTTTCAATCAAACGATCCTCTAGTGATAAAATGGTTATAAATTTTACATTTATAAATTTACTTGAATGAAAATTGTGAAACATGTGGTATGACCCTTAGGTGAATTTTAATTTGATAAACTAGTCGTTATTTTGCCAAGGGATGAGATCATAAGAATCAGATACCATCAGTGAGCTCAGTATAGTCTTGAAGGAGTGGCATTCTTTGAAGATCTGGGATAACTAAACTAGAAGTGTGAATAAGTTTAACAATGAGTTTATTATTATTAGAAAGAATAATATGAATATTTTGTATGAGAATTGATTAAGGGTATAAGGTCATCCACATAGAATTAGAGTAATAACAGTTCATAACTATGAAAATAAGCATGAGCTAAGTGTGCTTAAAATTATGGTCACAAGTGTATTTTTTTACCATTAAGTACAATAAGTTTAGGGAATTAAAATGATAGATTGTAATCCTTTCAATACATCCATGATAAAAAATCTAAATTTGATATAATAAGATACCATAAATTTAGTAGATGCTACTAAATACATACACTTGAATGGAACTATGATCTATGTGACCACAACTAAACAAAATATTTATTTCGATGTTGGTGTTCTTTCTCTATTCATTAACCAACCTGGATAAATTCAATGGGTAGAAATGATAAGAGTCCTTATATTTCTCAAAAGAACATAAAATTTTGGGTTAAAATAATTTTGGGTAGGAGATTTCAAACTAATCATATATTCAAATTCTAACTATGTTAGTGATTTAGAAGATGGAAAATCTAATTCATGTTTTATAATAAATTAGGGAATAATAATATTTATTTAAAAGTTGCATAATCAATCAGTGCTTTAAATTTATTCAACAGAAGAAAAACACATGACAACTTCTAAGGCATCCAGAGAGATTTTGTAACTTATAAGGTTTCATTTAGAATTTTAGGAATAACGGGTTTCATAAACACCTCTTATGGTTGGAAAAACATCTAGAATTTAAAAGGAAAAGAATATAATCTTTCACTACTTAACCAAGCACATCAACACCATATTACATTTGATTCGGCATTATTTGAAAGATGGCAGTCTAAAATTTCTACATTTTCTTATTATAGAGAAACCATTAGGTATCTTGATAAAAGCACTAGGATGAGATTTTAAAAAAAAAATTCAAAGGTATGCTTTGTCTCACAATAATGTTATAGATTAAGGGTGGGATGCAATAATATTTTAACATAATAATGTTAATCTTAGGCTTAATTGTAGAAGAACATCTTTTTCATAGTGGGAGATAGATAGTCTCCATATGAACCTAAGGAGTCTTCTTAAAATACGAATGAATACTCAGATGCTTGGTTATATATTATTGTAATTTATGATTCTTAGTTAATGAAATAACAGTGGTTTTCACCAAATCTCATCATTGTATTGTCATTCTATTCATGGCATAACACACCTAAAATTTCTATATATGTAACTTTTAATCATAAAATTCTATTATTTTGATTTATATGTTTACCTATCACTTATTAGTACAAATTACCCATATTAAAAACACAGTGTAAACCAAGATCAATATCACTACCAAAAAAAAATTGTACCTATAGAAAAAACATGGGAGCTTTCCAAAAAATTGACAATTTCAAAACTATTGTATTGCGATACAATTCATAATTACAACTAGAAAATTCAACTTTTTGTAATAAAGAGATGTTAAAATTGTTAAACATTATAATTATAATAATAAAATCTTAATATAACATATAACAAACTTCACCTAACATAAATAACATTGAATTGGAGAATGCAATATTATAGCGTAAAGGATAAACAAAATGTTGACATTCAAGTAATGGGTAAAGGTAGGGATAATAAATCACATTTTTAGAGAGATTTTTCATATTGTATACAATCTAGGTTCTGAACCCTGCTCTTTCCCATATATGTAGTTATTAAATTTAACAAGTATTGTGGACCTCTATGAGATGCAATCGACATCATGCATTTTCTGATTTCTAGTGTGAAATCGAAGAATCATCGACAAACACTACTCAAAATGGCATAGACCCCAATAATACATAAACATCCATTACCAATTATTTAAATTCATTATAGTATCAAGAGTACAATCATTTTCTAGCGTCTATATCTTCCCTACATTTTCATTCAAACAATATGAAAGAATGAAAAGAAGTTAATATGAATAAAAATAAGTAAATATGTTAATCCCTTAAAACAAGAACAACCCAAACTCTCTTCAAAATATCATTCACTGCATTTAGAATGAATAAAAAATAAAAATATTTTTATCATAAATATATAAGAATAAATCATTGTACACTCATTATAAGGAAATAGTGCTTTTGCTTACAAACATCTATAATATTTTATACTTAACGAAATTATTATGTCTAATAACTTATTATATTAATTTAAATCTAAACTAATAATAACATTAACCAGAGCACAAAAAAAATATATAATAATATTTTAAAACTATTTTATCTAAACATTAAATATTTAATTATAAAAATATTATAAATTCCGAACTATGGCATCCATACAACATGTATTTCTTATATACCTATTTTATTCTTACATATCATGTCCATATTTGCACTTATAAACATATCATAATATTTAAAAACTTTTAATACAAGAAATAAACATTATGTTAAATAATACATAAAATTTCTATAACATTTTTATTGTTAATCTTGTATGTATTTTATCCTTATATTTTTCAAACAATAAATTTCACATATAATAATTATAATATTTTGTACTTTGCATCCTAATCTTAATGGCTAATAAGATTCGTTGAAGGCTACCGGTATAAATAAATTAACAAGTACTTAAAACAATTAAACTCAATACCATAGTTTTCCGAAACCATGTACCAAAATAATAATGATAAAATAGTATAATTAAAACCAAATTACTTAGTATAATCATTATACTAGAGAACCTTAAACATTATATTTGATCGCCTAGACCTTATTTGATTCTCTTTCATCTTTATAATAGACTCGATTTGATCATCTTTTAACTTTATAATTTTTTTTAATTGCAGCTTTCAAATGCCTTAAACCTTAAATATGTTGGTATGCCAAAATAATTGTTTTTAATGTTATCACTTAAATTTTATTTGATTCTCTCTCAACAATATAATTATTTTTTATTGAAACTTCTAAATACCTTAAGCCTTTTAATACGCTCATATGTCAAACTAGTTTTTTTTTGGTAACCACTTAAACTTTATTTGATTCTTTCTTTAACATAGAGAACTTATCTTTATCGTGAATTTGATCTTTGACAACTTAAACTTTCTTTGATTCTCTTTAAATATAAGAACTTAATTTTATAGGAAAATTGGTGTCTCATCACGTAAATTTCATCATTCTTCTCTATTATGTCTTTTAAATGCCTTAAGTCATGCATATGATGGTAAGTTGATTCCCAAAATACAGTCGAGAGTAATTTGTATTTTGGATTTGAGGAAAATTTGCTTTGCTAGGGTTTGGTTATACCTTGCATCAAGGGTTATTGTCTTTTCATCGATGGGCCTCCCTGCCATATTGCATTCTTTTGGGATACTATAATTTATTGAGATTTAATATATTTTCCCTTTGGGTAATCTATTTAATGGCCTCCCCACCTTCCCATATGGATGTTGAAGTCGTGATAGTTAAAGGAGAAGCACTCAACAATGGCCCTATTGAACAAATCTCTGAGAAAATTTGTGCTGAACGTTTATCATGAGGTAAGGATTCTCCTCTTGATGTTGTTATTTCTCAACCTACTTTTGATTCTTCATGTCAATGGTTAGAATATCTCTACCTAATAGGCTATTTTGTTGTCTACATTCCTTTTGAAATCAGGGTCAAGTCCTTGGTTCAGTTTACCTCGGTGACCCATGGCATTAAGCTTGAAAGCATCCAAAACATGACCAAAGGATTTTTTTTATTAAAATTTGATGATCCCACCCACAGAGGTGTCATATTAAACAATTTAGTTAGTGAGTTTGTTTGAAACTCCCTCCTAGTGTTATCTGCTTGGAATAGAGACTTTGTTGTCTTAGAGCAAGCTGTTTTGAAAGTCCTTGTATGGGTTGAGTTCCTAGGTTTACCCTTGCCTTGTTAGCCATTATTAGACCAAATAGTTGGTTCTATAGGCTATATTACCACTCATGAATCCCAAAGATTTTAATTGGCCTCGCTGCAAAGGAGGATCTATGTGAAAGTTGATCTTTCTAAGGACCTCAAGGAATCGATTAAAATACATGTCAGTGATTATCGGTACTCTAAGAGAATTTTATATATCAACCTATCTAACACATGCTTCTGCTACCAAGACAAAGACCACAAGATTAAGGGCTTCCCATTGTACCTCCCCCTCAATAGGACCCCCACCAAGATGACATCTACGTTTCTTAAGAATACCTAGGAAAACAGATGGGAAACTATTAGGGGTAAGAAGAATAATCACAACAAGGGACCTGCTTAGACCAATAATTGGAATATTAAAAACCCTTCCTCTAGTTCTATGACTCAAATGCTTAAACCCCTAGCTTTTACAAACAAAGATGTGCCTCATAACATGCTCCTTATCAAGGAACTAGTGGCTATGAAATTACTCTCATATAAACCTCATTTTCAAAGCATGCCCATGGTAGTGAATGTTCTTTCTAGTTCTCAAGATTTTTTAGACATCTATATCTATGGTCCGGATTTTTTGTCACCCTTAATTTGAACTGACACTAGTAAGTGCTTGTATAACCCATTCTAGAACGCTTTGAATCACTCTCAAATCCTTGTTCATCTAGATGTTTCTAAGGATTCAGAGTATGTGATAAAAATTTTCTAGTAGTTATAATTTCTCTTGGCCAACTTGGAGAATTTATTGAAGAATAAATATGAATCCCTTAAAGGGATAGATGTAGAGGACATGTCTATCGACAGCCATAATCTATGAATTATTTCTCAAAGAATAATTAGGGTCTAACAGACTGAGACAGAAAGTATGTTATTTAAGATTTTAGAAGTATGTTTGTAGATTTGGACATTTTATGCCTTTAAGAAGTGAAGGTGATGAGTTTCCTTCTCACAACTATTGCAAGAGTTATTTGGCTTGACATTTTAATGCATTTTAGTGAACATAAAATAAGTCATGGTGCTGTTATGATTTTTATTGTGCCCAAACGAGGGCCTCATTTTATGATGTCTAGAAAGGAACCCTCCCACTATGTTAAATGGGCCCTCTTAAATATTGAGAATTATTCATTTGGCATTATTCATGTTTATGCCCCGAATGATGATCATGAGCATACAACTTTATGCTGATGGATAATTCTTTTATTGATGCCCACTAGGGTATTTAAGGGGATTTTAATATGGTTGCACAATCAACTAACAAGAATGGTAATAAACCTATGAGATGGGTCATCGAAAAAAAGTGGGCATGGTTTTACATGCAAAACAAATTTGGCCTTCATGACTGTAATTCAGGGTGTCACCCCACTCAAAAAGCTTGGTATACTTTGACTGATCTTTGAGGTGGGTCTGATAGGGTCCTTAAATGGATTGATCATGCATGATTTATTCTCAATCATAATTCTCTTTTAATAACATGTTCTTACTGTTAGTGGAAGCCCTACCATATTTTAAATTATTCGACCACTTTTCGACCAAATTTTGTATTACTTGGCTCTTCAAAAAAACCTAGATTTCTTAAGAGACAATTATTTCTTAATGCGGCCCTCCTGGACCATAGGCCCATTATGTCACACATCAAAAAAGTATGGAATCATGTTTCTAGGCCTATTTAGTAGCCAAGGTGGACCTAGTGGTGGATGAACACTATAAATTGGATGAGTATATTTTTATGCATCTATGAACACAAATTAGACAAGATTTAATGGTAATCCTACTTCACCACCTCTTATAAGCTAAGATGGATAGTGGCCTTGATTGAACAACACCCATTCAGTGAAGATTTTAAACAAAAAGTGGCTTTAAATTATGCTAAAAAATCCAAATTACTAGTCGCTAAAGTGACTGTGGTGCTCAACTTTGAGATCTATTCATTGGCCCAAAATGGAGGATGAGCTCTCCAAGGAATTATTTCACATGTTCAAGGCCAAATCCACCACCCAAAAAATGGTATTCATTTAGGACAATGTAAAGTGATTGATAGAGATAACTCATATGGTCAAGGTTTTTTCCAAACATTATCGGTAAGTGTTTTCTACCCAGCCATCATCCATGAGAAGCTAATAATACCTAAACCAATGCCTCTCAGTGGTTCCCACTAAAGATACATCCACTAAAATGGTTGCCTATGACAATATCCTCTCTATTGAGGACCTATTCAAAGTTTTGATACAAATGGCCAATGACAAATACCTAGGCTATGATGGCTTCTCCTGTGAATTTTATAAGAAAATATGGAATACTATGGGGGATGACCTTTATGAAGTCTACTTTGAAGCCTTCTACTCACAAAATTTAGGCTCATGCAACAAAAAAGGGAATATCAAACTCATCCCAAATGTTGGTGACCCCAAACTCATTTGTAATTGGCATCCTATCAGTTTGCTTAATATATCTTATAAAATCATTGCCAAGTCTTTGGCTCTATGTCTTAGGTATATGCTACCTTTAATCATTCAACCTAAATAGATGGGCTCTATTTAAGGCTGGTATATTCTAGATAATGTCATAGTAGTGTGGGAAGGCATTGAATGGGCTCACCATTTGTACCAAAATCCTTGTTCATCAAAATAGACTTCATGAAATCCTATGACCACACGTAGTGGCATTTTATCCTTGCTATGCTACAAGCTCTGGGCTTTATTCCCATTGTTATTCGCTCTATGCACATGATTTTTATGATGCTTTGACATATATCTCCATTAATGGAGTTAATTATGAACGTTTTATCCTATTCATATCCATCAGAAAAGGTTTCCCTTGTCCCCAACATTGTATGTTCTCATAGTAGAAGGCTTTAGGTATCTCTTGGATAATTCTCAATCGCAAAGCCTAGTGCGCATATAACCCTTTATTCGAAATAAACATAATAATTTCTCAATGGACACTTTATTGATGACACTTTTCTTATGATCATCAAGGAAGAGGATGTTGTGACTTATTGGAGGTGTTTTGTCTCACCTCTAGCTCTTTCATTCAATGGCATAAAATGTAGTTCTGTAGGTGATATGATCTTCCATAACATGCCTAGATGGTGTTGTACAAATGGCATAGGCTTCAACATGATGGATATTTAAAATTTATGGAATCCCCTTTGCCTTTTATATCTCTCCCTCTTAGTTTTGGTAATATGTGGTCCGCCGTATTGATAAAAAATACTTGTTTTGGATCACCAAGCATTTTTATTTCACTAACAAATTATAAATCCACTCTAAAGTGAATACTGTCACCCATGTGTATTACTCCTTATACTATTTTCCCACCAAATATCCCATTAACAAACTTGAAAAGTAATTGAGGGATTTTATTTATTCCAATACCTCCTCTTATATGAGTTTCCACAAAGTTTCCTAGGATTATTGATGTCTCTCATGGGAGGCTGGTGTTATAGGAATCATTGATATCTCTCGATAATCCTATGATATTTACACAAAGCATCTTATTTATTTATTAGAGGGAAAATAATCTTGGAAGACTCTTTTCAAGAATTATATTACTCAAGGGTCACCCTACAACTGTGCAACTTAGAAAGGGCTTGGTTTTCCCAATCTCCTTACTTTAGTCACCCTTGTCAAAGTGGTGGGAACCTTTGTTATTAATAATATCTAGAAATATTTGTAAAATGATGAAATGACCTTACACAACTCTGTAACCATCAACTGTGAGCTAACTTCATATACAGGTCTATTTAGTTCAAGCATTCCTTGTAGCCCTATTTTCCCTGTTTATTGGCCATAAATATTTATAGGTTGACTCAATCATGAAAGTAAGATCATTTATAGATACCCATTAAGCCCTTATATAACATAAAAATATCCTAAGGTTTTTTTGTACGGAATTGTACTTTCTTCTTTAGGCCCTGTTCTAATTAGCCCTCCTTTAGTGCAAAACCCCTTGTCTAGAGTGATGTACGGACTTCTTAATCAAAAAAAGCACCATTCCAGATACCCATTATCTTCTTACAGGTGAATCAATCATTTTTTAGGGCACTTATTTGTAGAAATTCACTTTTCCCCTATTGGCCTATGCTCTTTCCTTCACATACACCTAGGATCCACTTGGCAATTGTATTTTTCCATACTTATCCGTACTTTAGCATATTTCAACCACTTCCAAAAGTTTTATAACATCATCAAGGGTCAAATTACAAAGTTTCAAGAGTTTTCAAGCTGTAAAATTCATTTTGAGGGTTTGAACCTAATTCGGAATTTTCCCATGACAGTCACAGGCCGAGAACTTATTGTTTTTTCTGGGAGTGTTCTAGGTTGTTTCAAGGATTCTAATCAATTCTCCAAGGTCTGTATTAGTTCCCTACACCTTTACCAATCATCATCCAATTCATATCAACCTCCTAAGATTTCTAATGCTCAACAACTCAGTGGCTTTGACTGTATTTTCATAACAGTCAACAGGGTTTATTATTTGTTTCTCTTTTCATTTGGCAATTGACTTTCAAGCTGATATACAAACATGTCACTATATTGAACAGATTCCCCACTCATATATTCATATCAAATAGGAACCTTTTCAATACATTTTCTATGCAAAAACATACATCTCTCTTATCATTGACTGTATTCTGTCCACTATAGGCTGAGAACCAACAGTTGGAGATTTTGAGGTATCAAAGTGGTTTATAAGCCTGTTTCTCCATATATTAAGTTTATACCTGCCTTATAGGCTTATTTAAATACCATTATAGACTTCATACAAACATTTATACGAGGATTCTACCTTGGGCAGTGGGTTGTAAGTATACAGGGCTGAATACCTTATTTAGAATTCTGTTAAGGATTCTTCTAGCTTTCAACGTTCTTAAGACCTCTTAGTAACATAATATTAGTTTTTATTTACTCCCATCATACAAAATAACCAGTCTTTCTTTATGTTCTATGGAGAACCGTCACACACATACACACACACTTACACAGGCCTGTCATTTTGAAGCCAGAATTCTATAAAGGAAACCACAACAAAATCATGGAAATCAAACTTCTTTTCTTTCCTTTTTCAATAGGATTACTTACAAGAATATTCATTATTTATGAAATCTTTATAGACACCTCCATGCTTAGTCTTGGATTCCACCTGCAACTTTTCTTTCTCCTTCATTCTCCATCCTTTGAGATCATCTTCTTCTTCTTGTATCTCTTCCCTTGGATGAGAGAGGTCTTTTCCTCTCTTCTCTTCTCTCCTCTACATCCCTCTCTCCTCTATTCTCTTCTCATTCTCTCTCCTTAATTAATTCTTCTTGTTTTCTCTTTTTTTTTAAGAATCTCCTATGCCAACTTCTATGCCCAAATTGGGCTTTAGGCAACAAAAGACTATTTTGAAGTTTTAACAATTTACTAAGGCTGAAAATAGTTTCAACCATTTCCCCTTTATTTCCTCAACAATATAACTATCATTTTTCACCTTTTTACTTTCACTTTTTGATAATTACATTTTATTTTCAAGGTGAAATTTTGAAATCTCACAATTTGGAGGGAAAACCAGAATTTGAAATTTTCATGCTAGAATATCATTTGCATTTGCAACTGGGCCTCCATGGTGCTATTTTAGATGCTCCTGCATCATACTCTCCCTCTAGAAAAGATTTGAACCTTAGTTCAAATGAGATACTTCCTCCATGCTTTAGCCTTCACTTGTATACCTGGATCCCAAGGTCTCGTTGTCAATGCCAATGCTTGTCTTTGGTAGTCTTTATTCTTCATTTTGTTGTTCTTCCTCTATTGGTATGTTCTTCTCCTCATCTCTTTCTCAGCTATCATCTCCCACTTCCATGCTTCTTCATCTTCATTCATGTCTTCTAGATCTTCTTGTTGTTCTTCTTGGTTCATGAGCTTCTTCAATGACTCATGTATGTCATTTACTTTAGCAATCTTCATACCTGCATACAAAAAATTCAAAGCCACCTTAGAATCAAAATATTTAGGCTATGAAGCCTCTTGGCTGTCTTCGCATGCTTGCTCTTTGACCAAAACTGTCTTTGCCTCTTCACTCTTCTGCTCTTGTCTTGTTTCACTCTTCCTAATGATGTCTTCACCATGGTTTGTACCTTCCTTCATCTCCCTTGAATTACCAAACAGATCTTCTAACATCTTCAACTCTTCCTTTAGTAAACTTTCATTTATCTCACCATCTTCATCAAACTTGGGCTGATCAATCACAAGGCTTACTTGCCCTTTACCTCTTATCTCATCTTTTCTTAGCTTGTCTTCACAATAACCAACTTCTTCGTCAACATCAATATACTTATCAAAAACAATTGAAGCACCCTTACCTTGTATCTCCTTACTCTTTTCAAACATGTGAACTGATTTCACATCTCCACTTTCATCATCCATCCTCTTGGAACTCTCTCCTTGCTGCACATTCACTTTCATAGACATTTTACCTTCTTCATTTTCCATAAAAAGATCATTGAATGATACAAAAACATTATTATCCCATTCATTGCAAGCAATTGACTTACCTTTCATCTTTGTATCTTTATGCTCTTCTTCATCAACACTCTCATCTTTCCAAGTGCTCTTCCTGGCACTTCATCTTTTCTTTCTTCTCTCTTGTTCTCCTCAATGAGAACCTTCTTCTCAACTTCTTCTTCTTTCTGCTCACTTGGAAACCTTCTTATCTTCTTCAAGCCTCTATGGGCTTCTCTCTTCATGGCAATCTTCTTTTGCCTTCTTATCCTCTTCACTAGGAGATCTATAGGCCATTTCAACCTCCTCCTCATTGGACATACCCATGCTTGCTTATCCATCTGCATCTTAGCTAATTCTTTCTTCAAACTAGCAATTTCTTTATCAATCTCAATACTGTCCATACCTTTGATGCTTGCTTTCTTCTTGGTGCCCTCATATACCTTGCTGCTTTGTAGTGCCTTCAACAATGCTTCCATCTCTGAGATCTTCACCCAAGTATTTTCCACCTTGGTCTCTTGATCCCTTGTCTCACCCAAGCCTTTTCTCCTTGACTGGTCTTTTGACAATCTCCTTGATCTCACCTAGGCCTTTTGCATCCTAGTCTTTTGATCCTCTTCTCTCAATCCTGTAGCAATTTGTTATACATCAAACTTAAATCACAAATCCAAGCTTACCTTGCTTTGGTCTTCTTCTTGAGCATTCACTTGCTCCCCTACTTTTAAGCTTTCCAAGCTTCTCTTCACAATTCTTCCAACTTCATCCTTTACCTCACCTAAGTCTCTTCCACCTTAGTCTTTTGGCAAACTATCCAAGCTTCTTCTTGGATCTTTACTAAGCTTTCCTTGGCTTCTTCTCTTTTTAAGCCTCAATGTCTTGACTGCCTTCCTCTTCACCTATTTGTTTTAATAAACTCAAATCAAATAACAACATTATTCATACCTTTTCTCCCCAGGGTCTTCTAGTGCCTTGTCCCGCTGATCCTCTTACCAAATCCTGTAACAACTCATTAGAAATCACAACCAAAAACAAGTTACCAATTCCCAAGAGCTTCAAGCTCTGATACCAAATGATGAACCGACATTACACAACTCTGTAACCATCAACTGTGAGCTAACTTCATATACAGGCCTATTTAGTTCAAGCATTCCTTGTAGCCCTATTTTCCCTGTTTATTGGCCATAACTATTTATAGGTTGACTCAATCATGAAAGTAAGATCATTTATAGATACCCATTAAGCCTTTATATAACATAATTGAAAATATCTTGAGGTTTCTTTGTATGGAATTGTACTTTCTTCTTTAGGCCCTGTTCCAATTAACCCTCATTTAGTGCAAAACCCCTTGTCTAGAGTGATGTACGGAATTTTAAATCAAACAAAGCACCATTACAGATACCCATTATCTTCTTACAGGTGAATCAATCATTTTTTAGGGGACTTATTTGGAGAAATTCACTTTTCCCCTATTGCCCTGTGCTCTTTCCTTCACATACACCTAGGATCCACTTGGAAAATGTCTTTTTCCATACTTATCCGTACTTTAGGACCTTTAAACCACTTCCAACAGTTTTATAACATCATCAAGGGTCAAATTACAAATTTTCAAGAGTTTTCAAGCTTTAAAACGCATTTTGAGGGTTTGAACCTAATTCAAAATTTTCCCATGACATTCACAGGCCGAGAACTTATTATTTTTTTTGGGAGTGTTCGAGGTTGTTTCAAGGGTTATAATAAATTATCCAAGGTCTTTATTAGTGCCCTACACCTTTCCAAATCATCATCCAATTAATATCAACGTCCTAAGCTTTCTAATGCTCAACAACTCAGTGGCTTTGACTATATTTTCATAACAGTCAACAGGGTTTATTATTTGTTTCTCTTTTCATTTGGAAATTGAATTTCAAGCTAATATAAAAACATGTCACTATCTTGAACAGATTACCCACTCATATATTCATATCAAATATGAACGTTTTCAATACATTTTCTATGCAAAAACATACATCTCTCTTATCATTGACTGTATTCTGTCCACTATAGGCTGAGAACCAACAGTTGGAGATTTTGAGGTATCAAAGTGGTTTATAAGCATGTTTCTCCTTACATTAAGTTTATAACTTCCTTATAGGCTTATTTAAATACCATTATAGACTTCATACAAACATTTATACGAGGATTCTACCTTGGACAGTGGGCTGTAAGTATACAGGGCTGAATACCCTATTTAGAATTCTGTTTAGGATTCTTCTAGCTTTCAACGTTCTTAAGACCTCTTAGTAACATAATATTAGTTTTTATTTGCTCCCATCATACAAAATAACCAGTCTTGCTTTATGTTCTATGGAGAACCATCACACACATACACACACACTTACACAGGGCTGTCATTTCGAAGCCAGAATTCTATAAAGGAAACCACAACAAAATCATGGAAATCAAACTTATTTTCTTTCCTTTTTCAATAGGATTACTTACAAGAATATTCATTATTTATGAAATCTTTATAGACACTTCCATGCTTAGTCTTGGATTCCACCTGCAACTTTTCTTTCTCCTTCATTCTTCATCCTTTGAGATCCTCTTCTTCTTCTTGTATCTCTTCCCTTGGATGAGAGAGGTCTTTTCCTCTCTTCTCTTCTCTCCTCTACATCCCTCTCTCCTCTCTTCTCTTCTCATTCTCTCTCCTTAATGAATTCTTCTTCTTTTCTCTTTTTTTTTAAGAATCTCCTATGCCAACTTCTATGCCCAAATTGGGCTTTAGGCAACAAAAGACTGTTTTGAAGTTTTAACAATTTACTAAGGCTGAAAATAGTTTCAACCATTTCCCCTTTATTTACTCAACAATCTAACTATCATTTTTCACCTTTTTACTTTCACTTTTTGATAATTACATTTTACTTTCAAGGTGAAATTTTGAAATCTCACAATTTGGACGGAAAACCAGAATTTGAAATTTTCATGCTAGAATATCATTTGCATTTGTAACTAGTCCTCCATGGTGCTATTTTAGATGCTCCTGCATCATAAAAAATCAAACATTGGATATTATCAAATGATTCAAGATTCAGGGATGGTCTACCCATCAACCAATAATCACTTTTGTTGTCATTGATTATAAACATACAAGTGGTGCCTCTAGCAAAAGTGTCTTGGATTCATGCACTTATATTTTATCATACAAGTATCCATACCATGGAAGACCTTTTATATAAATAAACTTGATTTTGGATCCCTTGGAATGTTTATCTCATAGTAGGGGTGGTCCTCATAGGGGTGGCTCTCACCACAATTTGCCTCACCATAATTCTCAAGATTCAAGTTCCTTGTAATAGTGTCACTCTCCCACTCTAGTGTATCATAATGGTTTGGGTTTCCTCTTGTTGATTGACATGTTGGATGGGGATCTCTACTTTTACCAAATTATCATAGTCAGAGGTAGATCCATGCCTCAAGTGGCCTAGTCCTAGGGGAGGTTACAATTTGGCAATTCCTAGGATGGTTCTTTTCAACCTTTTGATAAAAGTTTATAGTGGATTAATTTATCCATTTTTCCCCCACATGATACTAAAGAAAAATCTTATATTGACTAGTTTTACACTGATGTTAGATATGACCCAGTGGATGATGGGAAATATATTTGGGGCTCTGGGTGAGGTGGTCCTCCTGATAATTACCCATCCAGAGATGGTTTATTTTCTACTACTACTACTACTACTACTACTACTACTACTACTACTACTACTACTACTACTACTACTACTACTACTACTACTACTATTACTACTACTTAAGTTTCCATATTTTTTAATGTAGTAAATATTTCTCTAGGCATTTCCTAGTTTGTTCATTGATTTTGTGGCCTTGGGCCTTTTGTATCCTAGGTGTGACCTATTGTGAATTTGGTGGCATGCCCTCTACCACCTTTTTTTGTGAATAGTCTTGTATATTTTTTATTTATAATAAAATTATAAGCTCTATTTCATCAAAAAAAAATACCACATAATAAAATTGAGCCTTATGGCAAAAAAATTTCAATGTTGATGCATCAAAATCAAGGTACTAATTAAATAATCCATTATAAAGTACAAACAGAGATCTAAGGATACATATGGTGCATACAAATTATGTACACTATAGTTCAAAAACTATGAACAAGGAACCATAAAATTGATAAGCATGATGAAGGCCATGTTTTGTTTGGAGTGCTATGTTTTGGTGCATATAGGGTGCCCTATAATCAAGAGTTAAGATCCTAAGCTTATTTTAATCTATAAGTACATTTAATAATGCCCACTAATTTATTTTTGCATGAATTCATGAAATTATGTTTTGCAATTTTTGTGTACAAAGTTTCATTGATATCTTACTATTTCCTTTATATAACATCCTTGAAATTGTATAGGATAAAGTGAACAATATCTTAAATTTTAAGCAAGGTAGGCTAGTTCTTATGTACAAATATATTTAATTTAATTTAATTTAGATATCAATTTCCACAATGGCCCAATAATGGTCTATGGTATTGAAGAACACATTAAATGAATTTAGTATAATAAAGGAGTACCAAAATAATCTCTAAAGAAATATAAACATACACAATATTAATGAGAAATAATGATTATACTATTTCAAAGTCCTAGATATTCAAACTAATAAAATTTGTGTTTCCTTAAATATCTGTACCAAGTTGTTTGTACATGTGGTCTCTTGATATTTCGTTAATATTGTTACTTAGAAGTAAGAACTAATATTTTTGGAATTAACTATGTGTGAAGACATTAACTTAAGTGTTATTTATCAAAGTTAAAATGTTTCATGAATAAATAATGATAAATATTTATAGTCTTCATAGCGAATGAAGCTCTTCAAAGATCCCTGAGAATCTGTAATAATACAAATGTACATTCCATGAATCTCATAGTAGATGGGGAACTTGAATAAAAATACTCTTCATTTTTAGGTTTGATAAAACATAATTGGTATATACACTCACCTTGTGGGAGGTTATGATCAAATTCCATTTGGATTTGATGAAATAAAATGTGGAACTAACCTAAATAAATCCTTTAACATGATGTAAATGTCCTTATCATGTATCCAAGTATTTGATTTCTATCATCATGAAAGTAATAGTAAGATTAGAAATATTGGAGAAGCTTTAGTTTTAAAGGCTATTTAGGATTGAACCATGTAACTTTCAAGTAAGACATAGTGATATACTCATGAATTCTTCTATTTAATTCATGTATAGTGAGTTGAGGAATGTTAATATAACACCCAAGAGGAGATAGTCCTTTTATATCAATATCCAATTTCTAGAGGAGAGCCATAACTCTTCCATACTAACAAGATTTGCATCCTTATTTAGTGAGTTGCATATACGACTGAAGTTTCAAGAATGGAAACCTATTATTACTAGAGAAATAATCTATCATTCATTAAAACCTATGCAACATAATGATAACATAAAAAATTAAGGTGATAAGGAGTGGACATACCCTGAAATCCACAAGAATAACCATTCTTTTGGCTCAAATTTTATTTGATAACATGGAAATGAAAACTCTTTTCAAACATTTGAAATCATTTTGTATCAAATATGAGCCCCAAAAATCATAATCATACAATAGTTTTAGAGTGACTAATGTATGGAAAATTTGAATACTTGTGTATATATCTTGAAATAGATAATGAAAACATTATCTTTACAAGGATGTCAAAGCTACATATCCTTTACTAAGTCTTAGTTTTATTGAAGGCACAAGGCTAAAAAGTAGTCAAGAGAAAACCACACCTGGGTAGGTGTAAGAGTACAACACCTTGACCTATTTTTCCTTGTATTTAAAATTATTTGTAGATTCTATTTTCTTGGTTAATTTGAATGTCATGATTTTTGTCTTAGAAAGATTTACTTCAAAAATATAGTCATATAGTCATACTTATGTTGGGATCACAAAAATATATAAGTAGTTGACATTGATATAATGCTCATTACCAAGATTATAGTTTGTATTCTTTGATTCAAGTTTGAATTTTATTTTCTTCAGACACACAATGTTAGTGATAGGAAACCATGTTGATAAAGGTTTTTTTCACATGCAAAAATTGTGTCAAGGATTTTTTTATCAGATGAAAATATAGTGTTAACAAGTTAAAATTAAATAAACATAATAAGAAGAATTAAATTAAAGTGAAAACATATTTGAGCATTCACAACAAGAATATGCCAATTTTATCATCATAGCACCATAAATATTGGTCTCCATAGTATAATCCAGTTATTTTATATTTAAGAGATATAATACCATAAATAATAAAAATTACCATTTAATTTCATGGATATAAAACAATGGAGTTATATTTGAGATATATAACACTATTGTTTCATAACCCTAACAATAAATAATAAAAATTAGAATTTAATGTCAAGGATATATAAAAATGGTGTTATATTCAAGAAAGATAACACCATTGTTTCATCACCTTGAAATTAAACACTAAAAAAATCATTAAATTTCATGGTGATAAAAAATTAGTGTTGTACATTCGTATATATAACACCATTTATTAATCAATGTGATGTTTGTTAAAGTGGGCTATAATCGAAGATGGGAACTAGATAGACAAAAATGCACAAATCTATGAAGCAAGAGATAATATGTTGTATAAGTGAAATCCAACATGAGAAAATTAAAAAAAAAACTCGTTGTCATCATTCATTAGACAAATAGCTTTAGTAAAGGTACATTATTTTTAGAAGCAAAAAGCAACTCAAAATTAGAAAATAGGGTTAAGCCTTATTTTCCCTAATGAGCTAAAATGACACTTGAGTGGCACCTATGTGACACCTAAGAAAGATAAATAACATGTGTATGGAAAAACTATTAAATTGAATAAAAACCTATACTAAAAACCCCCTCCTCCATTAAGCACATATAAGGCAGGTAGAAGAATTGGGTCTTAGAAATAAGCATTGATGAGGCTCCCAAGTACATAGAAAATATCCCTAAAAGAATAGAGAGAAGCCCCCTCCCCCAAAAATTAGAGAAATATAAGGGAGGAGATAAAATTCCCCCACAAAATATGATTCTAGAGCCACCTAAACGTAAAGAAGAGCCAATAAATAAAGATCCTTGATCTTAGTGAAAGGTTTGGTGAATATATAATGAATTTCCTCTAAATTTTTATAATAGTGGAGATCAATGAATTTTTCCTAAATTAGATCCTGAATGAAATGCATGTCAATATAGATATGCTTGGTTTGATAATGGAGGGTTGAATTCCAACAAATCTAGATTTTTCTTTGATTGTCAAAAAAATATGATTGTTAGTTGTCAAAACTAGATAACAAACTAAATGAGAATCCATTGAAGCTAAGTAGCCTTAGTGGAATCATTAAAAACTCCTCTATATTATTCCTCTATATAAGATAAATAGATATAATTATGATTCTTTATTGACCATGTAATTTGTCCTGAACCAAGAGACAAAATTTAACCTAAAATAGACTTGTGATTATAGATATGACCATCCCAATCCAAATTTGTATATCCAATCAAGTCAACATCAATGCCAGGTCCATATTGAATCCCAAAACTATGTGTATCCTAAGTGTAGTGGAGAATCCACTTAGTTGCCTTCTAGTGTAGTTCATGTGGTTCATGCATAAATCTAGAGATTATGCCCATTGCATATGAAACAACAATTCTAGTGTGTGTATAATAGATGAGACTTCCAACAACTTGTCGATACAAGATAACATCAACCAAAGGATAAGGAAATTCAGCCCTAATCTTCACACTAGATAGAAATAGAGTTATATCTAGTTTACAATTAGTCATATTAAATCAAGAAATAAAATCAATAGCATACTTAGATTATGCAATAGTTATCCTGGAGTTTGATTGATAAATTTAAATCCTGAGTAGTGAAATAATCTAGGTCAATCATTAAGAACCTATTACACAAATCAATTTTCACTCCTAAAATGGTGGATGAATGACTCCATGTGATCAATAGGTCATCCTCGTATAGAACTAAAATCAATAGTGAATCATACCACAATAAAATGTAGACATTAGAATTAGAGTAGCATCTAGTGAACTCAACTAAAATAATAAAAGAGTCCATCTTGGCATACCAAGCTCGAAGAGATTATTTGATACCATAGATATATTTCCAAAGTCTGAAAACTAAGGAATAATAGTCCTCAAAACCTTGTGGTTACTCCATGTATATCTCATCCTTGAGGTCACCATGAATAAAATAACTCTTCACATCTATCTAATGAACATTCTATCATTTTGTTGTGGAAATGGCAAGATTAAGTCAAATTTATTTCATTTTGGCAACTAGGGAGAAGGTCTCACTATAGTCAATGATAAGTACCTGATAGAAACCCTTTTCTATAAAATGTTCTTTGAACTTATCTAATGACCCATACAAAAAAAATTTTGTTTGATAGATCCATATACATTGAACAAGTTTTCTTACCTTAGGAAGAGGGACCAAATCCCAAGTGTTGTTCCTAAAGGACCATACTCCTCTTCCATAGCAGTATCACACTTATGGATCAAAATTAGATGAAATAAATGCATTTGGGACATTAAATTTTTTTGAATGTGTTTTATTGGTGTTTAATGTATCTCCAACCCAATTTACAACACTTTGTAGTGTCTATCTAGCCCAAAGAGGACTAAAAGTCATAGAGTCAAGAAGAGATTGGTCATCCTCTTAAGATAGTTTGGGAGAAAGAGTAGGTGACTTCCCATCACTAATCTCATAATTAGAACTAAAATAAGAATTTAGATAAGCTAGAAGGTGCTTAGGTAGGTCTGAAAAATCATATCTGTCATCAAACACTAATGAGTCCAAAGAAGAGGAAGGCGTGTCAATTATGGAGTTTGAAGGACCCTCTTGAAAATGAACACTTATCTTAATGAAATACTCATCAATGGTGGGATGGATAAGCTGATATCCCTTATGATCCTCAATCTATCAGATAAATATGCAATAGTGACTATGAGGCTCCATTGCCTTACATTTATTCTTAGGAATATATGACATACCAGTATATTAAAATACTCAAAATCGATTAACTATGGGTTTTCAACCACTCCATGCTGTAAAAGGTGTGACTCCATGCAATGATTTATGATTAATTCATTTATGAATATAATAATTATAATTGATAGCCTTCATGTAAAATTGAGGTGAAAAAGACTTGGAGTGTGTAATGCAGCTGGCCATTTCCTTCAAGGACCTATTATTGCATTCTACAACACCATTCTTCTAAGGACTATATGAAATTGTACATTGTAGTTCAGTACCCTTTGAAGTGAAAAATTGCTCAAATTGATTACTGACATAATCACCACCATTAATTGTGTGAAAAATATTGATGGGTTTAGCTTATTATTTTTATAAAAAAATCCTTAAATTCTTGAAAATGATCAAAGACCTTAGACTTCTACTTAACAAATTACATCCACGCATACCTCAAAAATTCATCAATGAAAGTAAACGTATTCAGTTATGTCTAATGAAGGATATGGAAATCGAACAAAAATGTCATTATGAACTATATCCAATATCTATGTATCTCTCCATGATTTGCCTTTGTCATGCTTCTCTTCAAGGTGCTTACCAAGTATGCAACCCTAATAAACTCTATTAGAAAAATGGACATGAGGGAACACTAAAACCATGTCAAGATAAATGAGTTGTTCTAGGTAGTGATCATTAATATGGTTGAATCATCCATGCCATAATTTAATCACCCCATTTGTATGAGTGAGTAGAGCATTAGAAGGTTCATAATGAGAAAAATGTGAGAAAGTGTATAGCTAGGTTTGGGGGCATGACTTCCCAAATCCAGCTACAAAGTCACTTTGCATTTCCCTAATAACCACAAAATCAAGTGTGAACACAACTCTCTTTCCTAAACCTATATGAGTGATTTAATAAATAGATAGGATATTGGTGGAAAATGAGGAAACACATAGAACATATTGAGATGTATTGTCACTCACTTAAACTAAGCCTCTACCACTAGCTTTTATAGAAGTGTTATAACCCAAAAAATGGAAGGCATAGAACAAGGATCCAAAGATGAGAAAAGGCCCTATGATGGATCCATGTGGTATGAGACACAAAAATAAATTATCCATGTGGAAGGCTAGGATGCAATCGCAACAAGTGCTTTAACCTTACATTTTCACTTACTACTTTATTTATCCTTATGATATTTAGATGATGATGAATTTTGTTTGACTAAATTAGGGAGACTGATTTTGTTTTTCACAATCATCTTAATTAGTTGATAAATCTTCTTCTTCATGTATTTGATTTCATTAGGGAGACTGATTTTGTTTTTCACAATCATCTTAATTAGTTGATAAATCTTCTTCTTCATGTATTTGATTTCATTAGGGAGACTGATTTTGTTTTTCACAATCATCTTAATTAGTTGATAAATCTTCTTCTTCATGTATTTGATTTCATCATGCCCAATTTTCTTAAAATATCGACATACGATTCTCTCTTTCTTAGGTTTTCTACCTAAAAATGAGGACTTAGTTGATGTTTAGACATAGAATCATATTTATTACACTTTATTTTCTCTAATTCATTTTTATTTTATTTCTTATCCTTATTAGTTTAATCATTTTATTTATCATGACTCATAATTAAGGCATGTGATTTAGAGGACTTCAGTGTACCCATTTGAAAAAGCTTAGCTTGCCATCAAGTAACATTACTAGAAAAATCATCCAAGGATAGTATGGGACATGTAACTCCAATGGTATTCTTGGTGGCATGGTAGGTATAAACAAATACATATTAGTCTAAACACAAATTAGTAAGGATTTCAATAATCAGTTCATCATCCTTTTTGTCAATGGTGCATAGTTTAAAATACAAACTAAGTGATTTAAATTTAGAGAAGAAGTCATGTATAGTGTCAAGCTTGCTCAGAATCAAATTGATGAGTTTATTCTTTATCTCACAGTTCCTCATTACATCCTATTTCCCAAAAAGTTTTTCCAATATGGTCCAAACATCATTATTAGTAGTTGCAGATTCAATGTGAAAGATCAAGTCAAGATACATTAACATGGATAATAGACCATAAGAATCATCACATTTATTAAACCACTTCTCCTTATATTCATTAGGTTTAGGTTTTGTTTTGTTACCCATAGTGATTTTGTGTAAACCTTTACTCTTCTACAATATTTATACTTTGATTTTCCATTCATGATAGTTGAATGGTGTACAAATTTTAACAAGACTCTAATCCATAGTGTAGAATGGAAGTATGTGTTTAGGTTATAATAAAATAAAAAATAAATAAATTAAACCCCTCATAGATTATAAAGGTTCAATTTAAAAATTTAAATAACAAAAAATATGCATAGATCTCTAAAAACTTTCACTTTTTTATATTGTAGAATTGATTACTAATATATGCATCAAAGATGCAAAAAAACTTTACAAAGTTCCTGAAATATATGTATCACACTATGGGGCATCCCACATAATAAAATAATACTAATCTATTATATAATACAGAAAATGGCCTTGTAAATGTGGCCCAACAAAAAAAAATAACAGTAGTAATAGTAGCATAGAAAATAATAATAGTATCAACAAAGATAAGATAATATCAAAATGTAACCACCCTAAAGGTGGTAGAATTAGGCTCAAAATTCTTATGCCCTCTAACTATTAGTGCCATCCACTTCACATCCAACTATAGAATCCATAGGAGTAGGTCCCTCAGAAGAGTTTTTATCTTCACTAGGTCCCATTCATATCTGTTGAATAACCATATGAGAAGGATAATGGTCAAATTTTTCTAGTAGGATTTTCATATTGATATTATTAACATACTCCAATATGTCCTCAACATATATCAATCCACCTCATCCAATAATATTTTCCATCTTTCCAAAGAAAATATTGACAGTTTCATCAATATTCTTCCAAACATCCACATGTGTACTCTAATCCTGTAACACTAGAGTGAATCCCTTAGGAGAAGGCACTATCACTGTAGTTTCATCAAATGTTTAGGATAAAGGTTCAAATCAAATGGTTTAAATATTTACTCTACTTCTATGATTATTCAACTTCTGATTCCATCATTGTGCTTATCCCTTGGCATATTTTCATTCGATGATAGCCAACCATCGACCTCATTCTGGTCAGAGTCCGTCAAATTTATCCATTCATGTATCAAGGGGTTTGCATGGTCAAAGTATTCATTTTTAATGTATTCCCACTCATATTATAAAATTTTCACCTCAATAGCCATCTAATGTCATACAACCTAATTTGGGTGGGAACTCAGTCTGGGGTAACCCCTAGAGTCTACCATGAACTCAGAAGTGACTTTGAGAAGTCATATCTTGAGAAATTGCTCCAGCTAGTCCTGAGGTACTTTTAGTTGTAATAAAATCAACACAAAAGCAATATAGATAATGACTTCTACTGAGAATTCAATAAGTAACCTAGCCTTTTATTAGAAAACCTCAAGGTTCCTTTGTTTCCATAAGACCATAAAACTTTTGTTGAAAGCATAAGCCAAAATTAATGAAATAAAGGGTGAACTTTAATTTTAAGACATTCATACCTAAAAACAATGTTTAGCCAACCAATTTCACAATAAAATAGCACATTTAAACATTTAAGACAAAAAATAAACATCTTAGTTGTATATGGGCATGCAAAAAAAACATGATTAATAGTTTCAATTTCAATGCATATAGAGCAATAAAGTTTAGTGAGACCATTATTACTCAAGATAAACCCAACATCCATCTTCTTGTACATTAACAACCAATGAAAGAAAGATTTCTTAGGTTCAATATAAGAGGCCCAAATCACATCAAATATAAAATACCAGGTAGCTAGAGGATCATACACAAACCAGATACAGTTAAGTGTGAGGTAGGGGACATTAGAGAAGGACAACTTCTTGTAAAGAATTTGAGTGGAAAAATAAAATAGAGAGAGGCCTTCAGTCCACTTCACACTATCCTAGAACTCCCCCTCTTCTTCCATGAAAACCACATTATTCTTTCCCTTCAAAGCTTTTTGGATCAGGGTGAATGTTTTACACTAAGAGTCAAGAATTTTAAAACTGCCTTTAATCTCTAAACGAGAAGCCCAACCCACATGTGAGTATAGATATTTAAAGTCTTTCAACACCTTTGTGTATCACTAATATGTAGAGTAACCCATGGTGAGGTCCAGTAGTCTCTTGTTGACAACCAAGTTCCATTGTAAGGATCTATACCCTTGACAAGTTATCCCAAACCAATTGAAGACATGCTTAGCATTAAAGAGTGGCTTGACAACATCCTAGGCTAACCAAATGGAGGAAAAAATAGGATATCCAAATAGTTTAACATGAAATGTCCCAATGAGAAGGTTATCTATATTCAAACATTTCCAACCTAGCTTCCCTTTAGGAAAGCCTCTTAGAATATTATTCCTAACCATAACTTTTAGGGGTTTATTTCCTTTACACATTCTGATTATCCACTTTACTGCTAGTGTTATACCCTACAAATAAAGGTCCTTTAATCCTAGGCCCCTAATGTTTTTAGGCTTTGCATAAAATTACCACAAAACCACATGCCATTTCTTACCCCCTTTTCCATCCAACCATAAGAAGTCTTTAATGATTCTATGTAGCATGTTTCTAAGATTTGAAAAATAGCTAGTAGGAGGAATAATAGATGTTGTAGGATGAGAGGACCTTTTAACAAACTTGAATCCATCCTAGTAAGGATAGTAAATGACCCTGTCACTTTCCATTTTTCTTATCATAGACCCAATCACACATAATTTTTAAGGAGGGTGTGAAGGCAAAGGGAATACCTAGATACCTGACCAATTCATCTAGTCCTTTCTAATTCCAACCAATTTTTAACAATATATTTGGAGGTTATTCTTGCCAACCAAGAATGTGTGATTAATGCATTTCCACTTTAGAGCCTAATGTAGAGCAATATATATCTAGTATAGCCACCACCTGAGATAAATTATTTTGTTCCAAAGAAAAAAAGAGTGTTATGTCATTAGTAAAAAAGACATGAATAAGGGCTTCATTAGTATTCATAAAAATTCCTTCAGTAGGATGCCCTATATCAGAGAACTAGAGGAGATAATGTAATGCATCAGCCACCAAAACAAAGAAGGATAGGGAAAAAGGGTACCCTTATCTGATAGGGCATCGAATATCAAATGATTCTATCAATTCCCCATTAACATTAATGATAGTTACTGTATCCTTGAAGATAACATTGAATATTATGCAAAATCTATCATGGAATCTAAATTCTTGAAGCATTCTCTCAATGAAAGCCCACTCAATTTTTTTGTATGTTTTTTCAAAGTCAAGCAAGATCATTCCTGCATCCTATTTTGAATCTCTGTACTCCTAGTACACATCCTCCCCACTAGTAATTAAATTATCTAGGATGTATCTCTCTTCAACAAAACTAGATTGAGTCTATGAGACTATAGAGGGTATCAGTGAGGATAATCTTCTAGCCGACTACTTTTTGAGAATCTTATAAGAGACATTAAGGAGTGTGATTGGTCTCTAGTTTTTTACTGAAGATAAATTACCATTCTTAGGGATGAGTTTAATCACCCCTCTATTTATGTTTGGTCCAAGTGTGACAACATAAATAGCCTTATAAAAACACATCCATATAATCCTTAGCCAACCACTCCTTATTAATTTTATTGAATTTAGTAGGCAATCCATCCACCCCAGGTGTTTTATCATCTTTTAGCGAGTCAATAGTGTTTTTGATTTCATCTAGAGAGATAAAATCATAAATAAATATATCCTAAACTTATGTCACCTTATTAGGAATGTAAGAATCACATATAACCTTGTTTTGATCAATAAGTTCACTAGAGCCATCTAAATTGAAAAGAATGAATTAGAAATAAAAAAGGCTTCTTTTATGCTGATTAGATCCTACTTAATCTATTTGTTTAATTCAATTCCATTGATCATGATTTCTATGTGCTTAGCTTTCAAAACACTTAGGAAAATTTTAGAGCCTCTCTCCCCAACCTTTATCTAGGTAAGTTGAGAATGGATCTGAGCCCCCACAACAATATAATTCTATGAATACCTAGCTTGATGTTTCAAGAGGTTAAGCTCTTCAAGTAATTTTCCATTAGTAGGGTCAAGTTGTAGCAAGCTTTCAACATGAATAAGTTTCTTTTAATTTTCCCTTATAATATTTATATTATTTTTAGCTTTGAACTGACCATAAGTTCTTTCAAAGTTTTTAGATGTTTCCATACTAGAGTTACATGAGTCAATTTTATAGCTTGAGTTACAAGTAAATTTTCCACTATTTTAGGATGCCTTGAGACCCTCCACACACACACACACTATTAGCCAGATGGGACACATTGAATTTCTACAATTATTTGAAAGATAGAGTATCTTTATTCTCCTCACATTTTGATGAAAAAACCATTTCAATGGGGTGGTTGTCAGACATAGTAAAGGGCAACACTATCACCACATTACCATCCTTATATAGGGTTTCCATGAATGAATTCTTATTCAAGTAAAATCTATTTAGTCTGAATTACTGTATTCTATTATTACTTTTATTATTACACTAGGTAAACCAATTCCTCTACTTAGGATTTTACCATTTTGGAGGGAATCTCCAACTCTACGTATTATTTTGAATTTTAACTAGAAAAATGGTTCATTACCATTCTAAGCCTAGTGGTCACCCCTTTTATCCTCTTTTTCTTCCACCATGTTGATATCTCCCCCAAACACCCAACAAATGTTTTTCAGATTAATGGCCAACCAATTCCATAGATTAGACTACTCCCTAGTCATTGGGGGCATATATGTTACACAAGTCATAGGACATATTTTGACATTATAACAGGACCCAAACTACTTTGTTGCAAGAAGAGATTCCATGATCAATAGCACACTCAGACCAGGGTTGACCAAGATAGAAACTCCACCTTTCCCTCTTTGATGATTAATGGATAATTGTGGAATATTAGGCCAACTAAAGTCTAAGACTAAGGACAACTAAGGTCCAATATCCTATACTTATTGAAAATAAAGAAAATAAATTTTTTATTTTGAGTGTCTAAAATGTATAACTATTGGTTTTATATCAAGGGACTCCAACCCTCTAACATTCGAACTTAGAATTTGTATATAAACCCAGGGGGGAGATAAAGGTCAATTAAATTAACCATGAGGATTACCCCCATTAGTGTACAATCCAGTGAAGTAGTCCAATACTTTATTTTCCTTACCCTTTTTACTAAAGGAAGGGTCTTGGTTGCTATGAGGAGACTCTTTTACTAGATTTTTTCTCTTTAGGCACTACATGCTCCATCAAGGAGGAGCCTAAGTTTATTCTAAATATTTTTCCTCCTCATTTAGACATCTAATTTTTTGTACCTACAATATCCTTGTAAGTAAATGGATCCACATATAATACATCCATCACTATGGTAGTTTTAATAGATATGTATTTTTTTGAAGAGATAGCCATAGGGGAAACTTCACTAGTAGGTGTGTCAGACCTTTTTGGGGGTAAGCTGCTAGAAATAGGAATGTTCCTGGTAGGGGATTCATAAAGGATAACCACATATTAATTAGAAGGTGACTTTGACAGAGTTTAATATTTAATAAAGGCATCATCCAAGCTAAAAAAACTTTCACTTTAAAAAAAAAGGCACCTAAAAAGGTGTAATAGGATGAAAATTGTGTTAGTTTGTTCTTACTCACAAAAGAAATTTTTACTTTGCATAAATTTTGGGTGTGAAAAATTTTAGACCCAAATTTTAATAAACATTTATGTCTCTTGGGTTATTTTTTACAAAGGGATAAAATACCTTATGACTAGGGGTTAAACCCCAAGATGGATGTTCCCCCATTTGATGAAGTCACCATAAGAGAGTTTTATGATGTCACTACAATAAACCCCAATTCCAAATCAATAGTGAAAATTCTTGCCTAATTAAATTTAGTGTGTGTATGAATGTCATTGATGAAAAATGAGTGGTGTAAATTTAGGATGGTGGAAATAATAGGTTGCCTAAATGGTCATGGGATAAAATAGGACACAAAAATGGTTGTGGGTAGAAATATGAGGTTGTTTATGCATGGGTCAGGTTATGAACAATGTCTAGGTTTTCTTTGGGTTATTCCATGTTATTGAGTGGTCCTAGGATTTTAGTACATGACAGATCAAGGCTCAAATTCTATCGATTGTCTCGACAAGGCTCAGGTTCTACTGATCTTCTAGGCAATTGCTAGACTCTACCAGGTGACTAGGCAACTATTATATTTCATTGGTTTCTTGGATGACTAAAGGACTCTACCAACCATATTTTTATGGGTAATATTCCACCATATATTCATGTATGGGTTGAGATCCACCATATTTCCAAGCAAGGTTCTAAATCTGAGAATGTCTGCATAGGGGCATAATTCTACCAAGTCTATAAAATGCCCAAAATATTTATATCTAGTGATATAATGCAAAAAAAATAGTCAACACCCACCAAGTTTCTTAATAAACACTAAAATGGTTTCTCCAACAAGTCTCCCTCCATACATTTTTCTATGGATTCTAAGAAAATGCTTTTAAATCCTCCAAAAATGTTTGAAATCAATTATAATGAAAATAGGTCAGGTTTATAATCAATCCTAGATTTTTGACACATTATGAATCCAATGACATAGTATATATTTCATGTAAAAATAGTTTCAAATAGATAACCTATAAAAAATTCATTTCCCTTGTTCCTTTTTGAATTTGGATAAGCAAAATACCCTAGAAGAAGAGCAAAATCTTAGAAATGGTGAATTTACAATATGTAGGTTCAAAGAATGCCAAATATATGACATGAAAGATAAGAAACAAATATTTAAAAATAGAATCTATGATATTTTTTACTACTAGGATCACTTTAATACCATGTCTGAGTGGGCCACAATCGAGGACCTATTCTAAATAGACATGAATGCATAAATATATGAAACATGTCATGCACACATCACTTGATAAGATTAACTAGTCATGCACACATCTTGACACTAGTCAAAAGAGGATTTAAAGTAGAATTTTATCATTGATCAAAGGATTTTAAATTGGTAGGTATTTTACATACACAAGTGGAGGATAAAAACATAGCCTATGAAGGCTGAATATATAGAAATGTAAGAGAGAAGAAGAGAGAAGGGTGTAGGAGAGAGAGATGACAAGTGTCTCATGAGATAGTTACAAAAAATAATTATTTATGAAACAATACCATTAGGTCCTAGAGGATATGTGTGCTCTCCTACAGATTCTTTCCTACTCTGAGTGGCATCGAATTCTCAAACCTTGCTTGACACCTTGATCTTGCTCTTAAAAACCATCCCTTCTCTTGGTTTATTATGTAAAATGGCACACTTTATCACTAAATCCTATTTAAATGTATATTTAAGTTATACTTAACAATTTTTAATTGTTTAGGAGTCTTCATAACTGATGTAGTAATGATTATTAAAACTCTTTAGTGTTTTGAAGCCCACTTGGCCTTACTATACCTACCTTTGCTTACAAGTATCAAATCTTGGTTTCATCCTCACCAAGGAAATATATCTCCATTAAAGGCATATTTATATCATATAATACCTAAAATAATCCATTTTTTAACCTCAAGCACTCACCAAGACCTTATTTTTCACTAAAAGCTCTCATTAGGCCTCACTTCCTTATAACTCTGAAAATAGACAGAGCTCCTTGTGTAGGATAGTGTATATAAGATATTGGAAAAATAAATATATTTTTGAGTACCTAGTATCCACTTAGATATCCATGCCAATTTTTGGGACCTTAAACCAAGTTGAATTATATTTTTTATGCTATTCTCTCTCCTTAATTATGCCTCCATGCCTAGAAATTATGTTTTGGCCCAAAATCACTACCACACATGTGAAACTTCTATGTAATGTTTCATTCACTTTCCCCAGTGTAAGATAATGCTCCATGTAAATTTTAATCTCTCAAGACCCTATATGGATGGGTAAACCATGAAATGGTCAAAACCCTAGTCTATGCTCTTGAACAAGCTTGAGAGGTGATTGAGGTGGTTTGCAAAGAATTTATTACGTTATAGTTCATAAAAATTATTTAATTAGGTCTAAAATACCTTATTACAACTCAAAATGCTGAAGAGATGTCCCTAGAAGTGTTCAACATGTCTACATATATGCCCTTTAGTTTGTAAAATGATGCATTTCTCCCTTCTTGGCTAACTTGATGACTTGACTGGTTCATATAACTTTGTATGAGACCTAGATAGGTGTGTGGATGGTTTTAGAACACTTTTCAAGTCCTTGATTCTTAATGATTATTCATAAAGGAAATTAGATTAATCTATAAGCCAATGCCATAAATTTGAATCTTATTAGGACCCCTTCCTCTGGCAAAGACATCAACCTCCAAATATCTCTCTCCTTGTTATACCATCCACATGAAATTTTCCTTTATGAGATTGTGAATATAGTGAAATAGGTTATAAATAAACTTCTACATATTTAGGACCAGAAAATTATACATTTTTAGGACCTAAAACTTCTCTCTCCTTGTTATACCATCCACATGAAATTTGCCTTTATGAGCTTGTGAAGATAACGACAGAGGTTATAAAGAAACTTCTATATTTTTATGACCTAAAAATTCATTCCAAGTATGAATCTTACATGTGAGATCTAAGGAGACACTTATAAATTATATTCACCTAAAAATGAGTTCATTAAACTCATACAAGTGAGTAAAACTCCCTTCTTTGGCATTGAACTACAAGAAACTAATCACTTTATGACATCATGAGATATATGTCAGTTATGTAACTCCTCCAAGAATATTTAAAAGTGTTTTTTATGGATTTTTCATCTTGGAAACTTTGATACACATTGGAGTTATCCAAAAACACCTTTTTCTTCATTAAACTTTACTTTTAAGTTTACAAAAGAACCTTAAACTTAACAAACACATGTGAAATTATTATAAAAGTTGATGAAGGGAAAAATATTAATTTGAGAGACACCTAAGGACCTATGGCAACACTAAACCAAGTCTCATTATGCCATGACATGACTAGACCATCACAAGGCCAATGTCAGGCATTTCCTTAATATTGTCAAATAAACCTTAATCTTTATTAATAAGGTTTTAAAAGGACCCTATGAAGACCACATAAGGAATGAAAAGGCTTTGAATAAGTCTAAAAAGACATGAAATCAAGTTTTTACCTATAAGGGTTGATTTTTTGACCTTAGGGGTCAAAATTGGTCAATAATAACATTAAACACAATTTTTTTAGTTTTTAATATATCAAAAATAAATATTATTTCAAAAATACATATTGACAGGTAATAATGGGAGGAGTGGTTGAAGGTAGGTGAATTTATAGATTAAATATGGAGTGATGTAATAATATTTGAGATGTATAGAAATAGTGCATTATGCATGTACCATTTTTTGAATGTATCTTAGGGAACATATGCAAGTGCTCACCAAAGACTCAAGGATACATGTTGTGCATAAAAAAAATATGTAAATTACAATTCTTAAACCATGAGAAAGGATCCTTGAAATTTATAAGCATTATCAAGGCCATGTTTTATTTGGAGTACGATGTGTTAGTGTGCACAGGGTGCTCTACTATCAGGAGTTAAGATCCCAAACTTCTTTTAACATAAAAGAGATTGAATGAGACCCACTTATTTGTTTATGCATGACTTCATGGAAATATGTTATGTAATTTCTATGTAAATATTTTCTTCAAGATCTTACTCTTTCCTTTATATAATTTCATTGAGTTTCTATAAGATAAAGTGAATTACAACTTAAATTTTAGATAAGGTAGGTTAGTTCTTATGTAAAAATATATTTAATTTAATTTAATTTAGATATCAATGTACACAAGAGGTCAATAACGGCCTATGGGATAGAATAACTTATTACAATAATTTATAATAATAAGGGAATGCCAAACACATATCTAAAAATATAGGAAGATAAACAATATTAGTTTGAAATAATGATTCTACTATTTGAGGGCCAAATATATTCATACCAGTAAAATGGGGGTTGTCTTATAGATATGTACCAATTTTTATATGCATGTGGTATCTTAAAATTCCTTAAATATGTTACTTGTAAGTAAGAATTGATATTCCTAGACACCTCATTAGAATTATGATCTTTGTGACCATAACTAGCCCAAATATTTATTTCAATATTGGCTTTATTTATTGATTCGTCTAACAATCCATAGAAAGTAATTGGGCAGAAAGATAAATATCCTTTCAATATGAAAAATGAACACATGATTTTATACTCAAATACATTAGGACATCAGACTTCAAATTGGTCAAATATTCATATTCTAAATATGTTGGTGATTTTTAAAATGGAAAATCTACTTTTAGATTTATAATGAATTTAAGAACAACTGATCCAAAAATGGGTAGCTAATGTAAATAATCACTAATTAACCAATTTTAGATGCTAAACTTTACTTTTCTCAATTTCCATTAAATACATAAAAATAGGATTATTTTATTAAAATTCAATATTTAAAACTGAAAATATATCAACAAATTGAAAGAACAGAGAATAATACTCAACAAATCAATAACAAAGTTTGTCCAACTTAGGCTACATCTCTGGGTCCACTCAAAGTACAAATTGATCAATTAGAATGATATTAAAATATACTTCCTTAGGTCAATTTTATCCAAATAATGGGCTATCTCTCTTAGAAAGGGGCTTTTTATCCCAATAAGGGGTTTTTTATCCCAATAAGGGGCTTTAAAACCTTTGTATTGTCTCTAGGAATTCACAATTCAAGTTTGCTACATTTTGTGATATTTTCTCACATCAAAATCAAGTAATTTTATTGTGATATAATTTATAAATGGCTGAAAATTAATATTTCAAATATGAATTTGTGATTCATATATTGGTTTCGGCCTTCATGGCCCATTGGTTGGGTGTTTATGATTTTTCCCAAGGTATTAGGGTTCAAATCCCCCTTCCTATGCCCTTTATTTTGTCTTGTAATATAAAATAACATGGATAAAAATCATATATTTTCATTCATTTACCTAAAATAAGGAATGGGTTATTAGTAAAGGCCCAAAAATAGATTATTAGAAGTTGTAGGGTCAAACCCCACGCTCCTTGCTACACTTTTCTTAAGGCTAGGTACATATTTACCCCACATTGATGGTGTTTTAAATAAACTTAGATTTGAAAAGCATTCTTGTTGCCTTTTGAGTCAGTCTAAAAGCCACCCTTTTACTTGCACATGTGAAGGACATATAAAAAATAAGGGTTTAAAATAACATTCCTTGAAACTTAATTTTAGGACTCCATGTGGTTAGGTGACTGGAATTCCATGCTGATGTTGTCTTGTAGGATAAGTATAGGCATGGAGGCTTGAGATCTCTCCACTTATCTTTAGTGCTAGGATTTACAAAAAAAAAGGAAGTTTAATCCCACATTGGTTATGAAAAATCCTTCAAATTGGTTTATATTATAAAAAATACTTCCATAGCATAGGTAAGATAAGTAAGATAAGATAAATATTTCAATCTAATATTATTTCTCTACCAATTCTTTCCAATGGTGGTTACAAATAATTCATATTGTCCATTTATCACTACAAAAGAATGACTTGGATATGTTTTTTGAATTTAAAATCATTATCCTTCAAAAAAATTCTTAAGTTTTTAATATCGTTTAAAATGAATGCCAATCTTCCATTAGGACACTTATGACTAATAATAGTTGTAAGTTCACTAAAAATGTGTTTGAAACCTATCTAAAACAAAATGGAATATATCATCATCACTCAATTCCTTAAAATCATTAACTGAATGGATTATTTTCAAGGATGAACATAATTGTGATGAACATGGTTTGGGAATGATGTAATTCAAATGGGTAAATCTTCATTTATGGGTAGAAGTAATTCAAATAGTTTTATAACTCCACAATAAGTCACCATCAACAACCATACAAATGAATACTCCATATGAATTTTTGTGTGGTCATCTTCCTTATG
>JARHVA010002669.1:670000-705000 GCA_037957365.1 Torreya grandis
AATTTATGAGAATGATGCTATGGAAAATATTAGAATCTATAATAATAGTTATAACATTGGATATTATGGCATCATATTTATAACCTGAGTAAACTAGTAATGTATGATGGGTCAAGTAATAATTTTGTGTCGCACTAGTTAGATAAAAAAAAAAAACCTAAAAATAATTAACAATAATTTAATAATAATTAAAAATGTATATGCACATAATATTTATATGTATAAGATAAAAAATATATGTTTGTTTAATATTAATGACTTGTTGATGTTTTGAAATGTACCACAGGTACTCTTCAGTGTTGATGAACACTACTCATTTTAAGATTTGAAAATCCAAGGCATGAGTTACAGTTTGTGATAATTCAATGATGTATGTGATGGAAATAGAAGCAGAGTATGAGAACTGTCCACAATATTTGTTTGACTTAGTGGTTGGGAGCCACTAGGGTTTAAATCTTTAAATATTCAATAGTTTTTTATGACATAAAAGCTAAACTAAATAATTAAAGTAAGAAATATCTTTAAGCTAGAGTGAATCTTGATAAAAATAAGAAAAGAGAAGGGTAAAGTAAGAAATAAACATGATTTCAAGTTTTCATCTCATATATTATGACAAAATTTGAATTACTTTGAGCACATTTCAACTAACTTATGTTATAAAACAACATAAGCTCAAATTATATCACAAATCGAGCAAAATTCAAAGGAAAAATATGATTCATAAGTAAGAACCAAATTTACTTTAAATATTTTCTATTATGATATGAATAACCTAAGTGCATCCAAATACAGAGCAAATAAAATGAAGTATACTTGAGATCTTTACAATCAATTTAGCATTTAGCATAAATTAACAACCCTAGGACAAAGAATGTAACTTAAAAAAAAAGAATCACTCAAATTCAAGATGACTATCTGTAATTGAGAGGTAGTATGGACATTAAAAAAAACTACCCAAACAATCTTTTTTAGAATTCCTTAGTTGTATTAAATGTTCTTGGTATACGATTTCTCAAAACCTCTTCTTAAAAATGATAACCATCTGTTTATTTATAGGAAACATAGGTGGTTAACTAGTTAAATTTTAATTAGGAGCAACCTGACTAGTAGGCAACACATTTAAAGCAAGGAATTGGTTTAATGCTGGATTATTTTGGTTATTATTTGGGAAAAGGTTTAATATAGGCATTTCAGGATTAACATTTGGGATAGAATAAGCCATCTATCCTTGGGATTTCATTTGGTCACTAGTAACCATTGAATCAGAATAGGCTTGAGCCAATGTGATGATAAGAGTAAGGGATCTCTTTAGAAACATAGAAGTCATGGGGTCAACAACATATTTATAAACCTCCAAAGCTAAAGCTTTGTTACGTTTGTATGGATCTATGGTCTGACTAAACATTTTTTGGAACCTAGAATTAAAGGACCTAATAGGTTCACTTGCATCTCTCTTAATAGTTGTAAATTGATGATAAATGACACAAAGGCTTATGATCTTTCCAAAGTGATCAATAAAAATAGTGTTAAATTTATTCCATGAGATAATACAATTGTCAGGTAGATTAAAGAACCATTCATATGCAACATCTTTGAATGTAAATGGGAATAACCTATATGTTACATCTTCATGAATAACATTTAATAGTCTTAATGCAACTTTTAAATATTTATCATGTTCTTTAGCAGTCATAATACTAGTTGGACTAAATATTGGCAAATGTTTTTTATTATTACATGGAAAATCATGAACTGCACCTGGTACATTGATAGGGGGACTTCCAAGCCATGCCATGTTTGGATGAATATCAAACATAGGAATCCCTTAAAAATGTGATGATGGTAGAGATTTAGAATAACAACTGTTACCTCTATCTTTCCTAGTCCTTCTATGAATTTCTAGTTTGAGTAAGGGTTCTCTAGTCTTTGAATGTGATTTTGTCCTAATCCTTGGTAATTCCAGCTTGAAGATTAAGGATATCATTTTAAAACATGGTGTAACACATTAATTTCTAAAGAATAACAAATAATATACACTCTAAGCTTAATTTGCAAAAAATTGTTCATAAGATGACAAAGGATATCAATCTTTAACTAAACAAGTTCAAAGATGTACTAAATTATGCAAAGATGACCAATATTTACAACTTATGACTCAAATAAACCTCTTATTTTCAAATAATTGTCAATTTTGAAAAAAATAAGCTGTCCTAACTCTAAATACTAATAAATTCTTAGCAACAAAAGCTGTATTTCCACAAAGGTTACCAATCTTTACAAAATTTATGCTAAAAGAAACATAATCATGTAAAATTTAGAGTGATTTTGACCAAATACACCCACAAGATATTAAGTATCTTTGATGAGGCCCTCTTTTTAGCACCAACAGAGCTTCTCCTGTTGATGTTTCAAAATATACCATAGGTGCTCTTCAGTGTTGATGAACACTACTCATTTTAGGATTTGAAAATCTAAGGTATAAGTTATAGTTTGTGAAAATTCAATGATGTCTGTGGTGGAAATAGAAGCAAAGTATGAGAATTATCCATAATATTTATTTGATTTAGTGTTTGGGAGCCACCCGAGTTAAAATCTTTAGATATTCAATAGTTTTTGATGACTTAGAAGCTAAACTAAATGAGTACTAACAATGATCTTTAAGCTAGAGTGAATCTTGTTAAAAATAAGAAAAGAGAAGGGTAAATAAGAAGGAAATGTGATTCTAGTTTTCCTCTCAAATATTATGACAAAATTCTAATTAATTTAAGCACATTTGAACCAAATTATGTTATAAAATAGCATAAGCTCAAATTATATCATAAATCAGGAAAAATTCAAAGGAAAAATATGAATCATAAGTAAGAACCAAAATTACTTTAAAAATTTGTTATTATGATTTGAATAACCTAAGTACATCCAAATACAGAGCACAAAAAATGAAGTATACTTGAGATATTTATAGTCAATTTAGCATTTAGCATAAATTAAAAACCCTATGATAACTAATGTAACTCAAAATAAAAAGAATCATTAAAATTCAAGATGACTATCTACAATTGAGAGGTAACATGGACATTCAACAAAACTATCCATACAATATTTTCAAAGTTCCTTAGTTGTATTAAATGTTCTTGGTATAAAATTGCTCAAAAAATATCTCTTACAAATGGTAACCATCTACCTATTTATAGGAAACATAGGTGGTTAACCAGTTATCTTTGAAAATATCCACATGCAGATAAGCATAGCTATCCTTGATATAAAGATACAATGTGGAAGGTCACATGCCAACTTGACAAGAAAGAGTATATGCTAACAAACAAGCATATATTTACAAAAAGAATATTCTTTTAGGAATTTCATTGGTGGGCCCTTCAATTATCCCTCTTTGGGGAAGTTTTTCACCTTGGTATATTGATCCTTGATTAGTTCAAAATCCATTGTAGGCTTCATTAGATAATCCTCTTCTTCATCTACTAACTTGTCAATTTCATTATCAACTTGAGATACAAGTTCCTCAATACATCATGCTTCTGCAATTTGCTTCCTTACAAAATGATGATATCAAGGATCTTCTAGTTATCCTTGGTTTAATGACCTTTGTTGTCTCTGATGCCCTTGATGTGAACACCAAACTTTTGCTTAATTTATTCATCACTAATTAGGCCTATAGTAATGGTATGAGAAGGGTTATCTAATACATTCCCTATAAGTTTCTCAATTTAGGCTATCAAGCTTGTGTCTCTCTTGATGAATTCATTGACATCATTTCTCTAGGTGAACAAATCCCCTTGTTTATCCACCAAAACCACCATGAATATGTCCAATTGTCTAAGTTTGATAATTTTGAAATTTGAGGCCTACTTTGTCTTATGTACCTTGATGACCTCCTCCATCTAAGCTTGAGAATTCTACCATTGAGTTATAAAGGCTTGTGCCATCTCAATTTGATGGTTTAAATCACTCAATCTAAGCTTGATGCTTTTCAAATTCTCAAATGTATCCATTAAAGAATTATTCGACTCTTGCAATGCATCCTCAAGAATTGAAAGGAGGACCTGAGATTCTAAATCTTATTTTAATTTCTCCAAGTTGAGAATCCTCTATTTCATTCCCTAAACTCCAACTAAGGTCATTGTTGATTGGGATATTACCATACTAGCCACATCTTATTTAAACATAGGATGTTCCCCTACTGCCTAGCCTAGAATAGGAGTTAAACCCATAAATGGTTCCACATTTTGAAAGGTGAACTCCTCGGTACCAAGAGTAACCTTCTTGATCACTACTCTCTCAAGAGTTGATGTATCTGTATTAAAAAATAACTAAGCGTCAGATTCCTTTTCCTATGGTTATTAAGGAATCTTTACATTTGAAATCCTAAACGCTCTTGGGCTATCAATCCCTTGGCTTTCCTTGTTGCAAATGATATGGATGCTTCTCTCTAATTGTCTATTTAGAATATCCTGAATCCAAGGATTGGCATTACATTAAACATCCATGTGAACTGGAGTCAAAGATAGTGAAGGAGAAATAGATGGGATCTTCTGTAACCTCCCATAAATAAACAAATTAAGAATAGTTGGTCCATGAATAGGACTTTCATCACTGAAGAGGTTAATTTCACTAGCAGGGTGAGTGAAAGTTAACCTAGGCCTCTTTCTTGGAGCTAGAGGAACTAAAGACTATTCTACTTGTCTCTTTACTTTGTCCAATGGAACCAAATTCTTTTCCTACTTCCTCAGATGTATCCTCTTCCTTATTAGAACCATAAGAAGCTATGATATTAAGTAAGGCACTTTCTACTATTTCTCTAATCTCCAAAGCAATCATGCTAATAACCTCTATTGGGAAAGAATTCATTGGTGGGGATGCCGAAATTTGGGGACCTTCACCAAGTCTATGCTTTATGTTGGAATATTGAATAACATCTTTACCTTTTTCTTTTACATCCTCAGGTTGCCCAACCTGGGATGACTTTCTCAATTCTTTCTGTTGAGTATCAGAAGATTGTCCTTCAACAACTAGCTCTTGATGTGTAGTCCCAGATGGTCCTGGTAACAAGTGATAATGTAATGGATGTAGTTACCATATTTCTCCTAAGGGATTATTAACCTTGAAAAGCCTATGTTCTAATTTGATGTTGTAATTTTTGACCCTGGACAAGACTTCTTCAAAGTTCCTTACCTTTATGTAAATACCATCTCCCACACCTGGTTGATCTTTATACTCAACCTTTGGGACCTTTTTATCTTTAATATGGTTAACTACTCTATCAATGGGGTCCCACATCTTAAGATCGTCTAGTTGTAAATACAAAGAGTTTATATGCACCATCTTGATCTCCAACTATTTCCAATCCTGGATTATAATAATGTTAATATCTAGTGGAAAGGGATGAACTTAAGATTCTTGTTCTTCTTATAGTGTCAATCCATTCCTTGGATGATTTGATAAGCAATTTATTACTCTACAAGCTTACTTGGAACATATATAGGCAATCTATAGGGTTGGACCATGATTCCTTATATCCTTATTACAGTGCAATATAGATAGAACCATACATCCCCCATGGTCTCCACTTGTGTTTTGATTAAAGAATGAAGTCTTGGCATAGGGATACCAATGATTGCCTCAAAAATTACTGGGAAGATACCATCACATATGAATTTCATGAGATTCCTATATTTGAATATATGTAATTTGGATTAATGATGGGAAATGGTAGTTCTACCATTAGGGGACCAATTTCAAATTGCAAGGAAATTAATAGAGGCTAGGAGTGAATCCAAGAGGTAAGACATCATAAATAATTTATTTTAGGTCTTTATTTTGATGGCTATAAATTGTTTGGCCAAGAAAAAACATATTATGTCTCCAATGGGAGGGGTTAAATTTTGGTCTAACATGCAATGCACATAAGATACCTAGACCTTACTCAAATAAGTAGTAGATGATGCACCAAAGGCTCTGTCTAATAAGGTCACTATTACCCTAACACCCCCCCCCCCCCTAAATTGGGTAATATGAATCTCACCATTAGGGGTCCTTAAAACATGTGAACCCTGAATTAACAATGGTGAGAGGACTGAATCCAAGTTTTGGGAATTTGTCCATTATCTCAAGGATGGGAGATCGACATGAGGTAAAGGGATCTTATAGAAAGCCTCAAAGGCAATGGGATCTATACATGTAACTTTATTGAAACTTCCTTCATGAATAATCCATTCTCCATCTATTCTACAGTCAATGAAAATAGGAACAAGAAGGTTGATGCAATGTATTACCTCTGGTTTAGTAGCTGCATGGTGAAGGCTTACCAACTGAATTGATATTAGATCTTTATATCTTTAGTGCACCATATCATTCCTCTTTTCCTCCTATGAAATTAGTTGAAAATACTCTATAAATAAGAATAATTCAGACCAATTTATGATTTCATGTACATTCAAGGATGTTAAATCTAACTCTATGTCTCTAAAAACCCTTCCTTTACTATAAAAAGTTAGATAAAGCTTCACTTTAATTTTCATCTATTTCATGCTTGATACCACTGATAACACTAAATTATAGTTGATGAAAATTAATATCTTACTAAATCACTTGCTCTGAATTCAAGTTGCACTTACTTTGACTGCTATTTGATCAATTGAACCGACTTAAGTCCTTCTTTATAGAGGGTTTAGGATTTTTAGCTTTAATGGAGAAAATATCAAAATCTTGATTTCATACATGCCTTAAATTTGATGGGACCTCATTCTCATATCTTCTACATTATCAACCATATGACATCTTTCATTTTGATCCTCCATTCTTATGTGGAGCATATGTGGCAGGGTTCCATGCCTTTTAAAAAAAAATCATAAATGTTAGTTTAAGGCTAGCTATTAGCTTTCAAAAGTCCTCTTTATTTTGCTTTAAAAAATTAAATCCAGGGCCTTGTTATTCATTTATCTCTTAATTTTTAAGCTCAATTATTATTCCATGTGTCAAGCTTATGAGGCCTTGAAAATTTCTCAACTTCATCATACTGTTGGATCAAATCTAACAAATAAGCAATCACCATTAGATCTTAGCTAAGGCCAAATCATTAACTGCATGATTATTTTAAAAGGATTTAGGCTCGATTTAATATTGAATCAAATCCAAAAAAAAATCGATCACCATTAGATCCTGCAAGATTCTTACCTTTTAATCAGTTCCATGATTATATGAATCCTAGGCTTAAAAACATCATTTAGAATTTTATGTTTAAAAAACAAAATGACTTAGGCTAAGATCTTTATATACGAAGTTTATCTTCATAAAAAGATATGAATTTATTAAAAGGTTTTTTTAGAAATGACCCCTTTGATTAGGTTTTAAAAATTATCAAAATTAAATTTGATGGGTTTGGTCATGTCAAATACGTCCTCAAAGATGTCAAATGATGGGAGCGAACCTATCAAATTTAAGACAATGGAGTTCCCAAGGATTTGGGTATTATCTAGGTTAAATTTTATGAGTTAGGTCACATCAAATACATCCTCATAGATGTCAAATAATGGGATTGAATCTTTCAAATTTAAGACAATGGAATTTATTGGTCCAATAACTGAATGCCACGTGCAAAGCTTTGGAGAGCTCCTAAGGCTTCAGGGATTGTCTAGGTTAAATTTGATGGGTTTGCTCATGTCAAATAAGTCCTCACAGACATCAAATGATGTGAGTGAACTTGTCAAATTTAAGATAATGAAATTTATTGATATAATAAATGAATGCCATGAGTAAATGCCTCAGGAGTTCCTATAGCTTCATCTTTAATTCACACCATTAGATTTAAAACCTATGATCAAACAATCACCATTGGATCTTTACTATGGATTGAATCATTAAATGTATGCCTTTCTAAAAAAATTTGAGCTTGATGTACCATTGTATCAAATCTAGCAAACAAGCATAAAGCGTTAGATCTACAAAAATGCATGAACTTAAAGTTAAAACCTGATCATGCATACAAATTTCCACTAGATTTTCCCATGAATGTTTAAATTCAAACAACTTGGGTTTGCTATTTGGGAACCCTAAATTCTTCCATGAAACCTACAATGAATCACCTTAAATATGATTATTTATAAACATTAAAAACATGATCATAATCAGATACACCAAAGCTCATGTCTAAAAGATTGACCTACTTTTAAAATTTAAGATCAAATAATGTTTCATGCTTATTCTAGAATACAATGTTTTTGGAAACAATCACAGGGGCCCCCTTTTAAAAAAATAAAGATGGCAGGGGGGGGGGGAGGTGTTGATCTCAACATGACCCAAACTAAATATATTTTGAAGTGATATTGGAAGTGTATGTGACCTATTTATGCAAAAAAGTGGGATAAACGATTATGATTTGACCCTGATACATACAATACTAAGAATAGATAATGTCATGTCTACATAGATGTTATAAATTAGGTACACAGTGAATAAAATATTGATATAAAGTAATTTAAACTAAATATATCTAAGTGAAGAAAAAACATGTTATCCATCATGACATCATAAAATTGGGAGGATGCATGATATCCATCATGACATCTAAATTTGAGCAAAACATAGCAAGAAATAGTCATGGCAATGATGTACACACAAAAAACAAGTCATGAAAAATAAGCAAGAAATCCATGGGGCCACATAGAAAGGACATGTTCATATATCACTCACATGTACAGAAGTATACAATAAGGCTTAAAGGACACATTCAAATATCTATAATTCAAAGAAAGGATACACATAAAGCATGGAGAAAATAAAATAATGATTATAAACATTCTTAAATAAGTGAAATTGATCTATATATAGTAAATTGTAACATTATTATATTCAACAACTAAAGTATCCAATGAGATAACAATGTCACTGTAAGTGATCAAATAAAAATAGGTTTTGTGAAATGTATTGAAATGATGTATGAAAAATAGGGATAGTTAGAGAATACTAAAACCTATGTAAAATAATTCCCCAATGACCTTTTCTATATTTAAACAAAAAATTAAAAGGCATGTGATTGCTTTGAATTTCAAAAATTAAAGCATGTGTTCACTATACATGTCTATTGGAATAGGATACGAGCGTAGTGCATTACTATCTAGGTTGGAGTGGTTTTATTTGTGTAAAGTTTCTATGTCTGAGACATTATCACCTCTTGAAACTACATATAGGAGTGACTAACTATATGTTTTGTAACTTAATCAATTACATTGGTGAATCATATTTGACATAAAACTATAAATATAGAATTACTATATGTATTGGGAACAAATCAATTGATGTAAAAAAATACATATATCATGAATAAGTCCTAATTTTAATTTTTTTTGGAATATTATAATTTTTTATTTTGTAATATATGAAGGTGCAAAAGTAACATACTAACCAATGACTCTTGCAAGAGCCTCATAATCAATGGGTCATGTGTATATCATAAGAAGGATAACCTCTCAAAAATATAAAGTGTCGTGACATTATGAAGTAACTAGTCTCAACTTGGAATTTGAAAACTAATCTAACAATGTAACATAAGTGACATTGTAACAATGATAATATGTAGTATGATGTGTATGTGGTTTAACATAGCAAACTCTAGGAATATTTGGAACCCATCATCGGGTGTATGATTTTCATGTCAGTTTTATTTATCAAAAACTTATAGTGCATTGTAATACTAATGCAATATGTCAGTTGGTGTAGAGATTAGAATCTGTGACTAAACAAAAATTAAGTGGATTTTCAATGATAGGTCTTCTTGGAAATTTGACCACTTGTTTGTAAATTATATGAGTAGGTTGAACCTTTTTATGTTGTTTAATGTAAATATTCTATGTTGAAATAATAACCTTGGGTTGGAGGTGGTATTCAAATGGAATACCATGAAATATTATAAACTAATTAACAAATATATTTTTTCAAATATTTGTGTACCATAGGAGGTAATATATAAAGTTATTGAAACCAAGGACGTCCCAATAACATATCAAATACTCCTACTCTAGGTACTATTATGAACATAATGGCCATCTGTGTCAAACCAACACAGAATGTTAATTTGATCTCACCAATATAAATATGAGCATGATCATTAAATACCTTGAGTAATATTATTATAGTATGTATATCTTGATTTGTGTATCCAAAATAAGAGAAAAGTGTGATAATGCATATATTCAAACTTAAACCATTATCAACCATGTCACTCTATACAGATTTATGACTAATGTAGTATTGAGAAATAAAAGAGTGAAAATCAAAATCATTATCAAAAATATTATGTTATGAAAATGTGTTGAGTGGTTTGAATGGAATTGAAACATGACATTTACTGATGATGACATTCAAATGATATTTTTCCTATGTATGAGGATTATAATAAGATGGTGAAGGAAGTGAATTATATATGTAATGAAATTTTGTTTTGTTTATTGTTTCTTGAATTTTAAGCTTAGGTAAAGGATCCTTTAAAATATTCATCATTCTACTCTCACTTAGTTTTAACTCTGTACTTCATTAAATGTGCTTACATCAATGATGTTCTCATCTCTCAAATCCTAGATCTTGTGTCTCAAATTGATGCATCTATTCTTATTATGCCTTGGTAATCTATGAAAATAAAAAAATGTGTGTTTATCAAATCATTATGGAATATGTTTACTCAAATAAACCTATTTAATGGGAGGAAACAACATGAGATGACATTCCAATAACATTTTTAACACCTTGTATGGATATTATATAAATTTGGTAAATTATCTCCTTGGAGGAGTTGATAATACAATACAGAGAGTAGGATATAAAGATACAATCATTATTTCCTTTGGTTCACTTTTATTTTTAGTTGGTCTCACCTTGTATGGTGGATTAATCAAACTATTTTCATGAGAAGTATAATTTTGATTGGTTGCATATATTCTCTTATTCATTTCAAACAATTCGAATTCTTGTTCCTTAACTGTGTGAAAAAATCCATGAATGAAATAAACATCTTAAACATAATAGATTCAGATAGAGGTGGGAAAAAAAACTATATGAATATGTATTGAAATCACTTAAATTCCATATGATTCATCATCTTAGACAACATGATCTTATACTCTAATTCATATTCTTTGATAGGTTCATTGGACTCTTAGTTGAGATGAAAAATATGATCATATGAAATATTTCTACTTGAAGTAATTGATAAATGTGCATGGAAAAAATATGCCAAGGGATTCAATGAATGAACTAAATGATGTGGTAAATTGTAGAACCATCTTAGAGCATATTATTTTAAGCTTCTAGGAAATAACATTGTCAACAACCAATTGTTGGACATAGTGTCCAAACATGATATGGAAAATGCTCTCAAATGTTTCTCAAGGTCACCTTTTCAATCATACAAGGTAAGCTTAGGTGCCATGAAATTAGTTGGTAAAGGATATATTGAAATATGCTGAGATAATGAAATATGCAATAAAGTGTGAGAATCAAGTGTATGATTAAGTATGGGATCATTTTATTCCATTTTCATCACATTAGCTTATAGATCCAAAATAATATGCATAAGGGATTTTGCATAATGAATGGAATGTGTTATATACAAAGGTGGTGTCACAAATAAATACGTATGGATTTTAATACTAATCTACTAAAACCCTTGGCTTACACCCATAATATATGCTAGTATATAAGTTGTATTGAATGATCCAAATAAATGAATGGAACTCATAGCTTTATAAGTATCATACGCTTGAGAAATGCTTCCATTTTTAATTTCCAAATGAATTGAAATTTTTCCTCATAATCTTGATATTGTTCATGGATTTTTATCCAAAGTTATTAGTAATTTTTACTCTATTAAGAACTAGTTCTTCATCACCTAAAGGTGTAGTTATATATTGATGCTCATACTGAGAGTCAATGTTATCTCGATTAAACTTTTCATAGTTTTAAAGTATATTCATGCAGTTATAGATATTCAATTTGTTCATTAATATCTAAAATTTATGATATACCCTTATTTATATCCATTTTATAGGTGTTATAAAAGTAAATATGAATATACTCAACTAGAGTATCACTTAGTCTAGAAATTATTCTAATAGAGGTATAAATGAATTTCATATATTTTAAAGAATATTATATAAGAACTTGGAATATTATTGCTAAAAAATAATTTACCAAATATAAAAATTGTAATAAATCAATTGGAAATAATAAAAAAGGAAACAAAGATGAGATACATCTATGGTTAGGGTTTTTGAATATTCAATCAATAGATGGGTCCACGAATATGTTATATGTAAAATTAAGATTAAGGAATGAATCTAATCTAATCTAGATAAAAAAATCGAGTAAATTGACATTTTAAGATATAAAACTAATAAAATAAACTAATATGTAATTTAATATTTATAAAAGTATGAAAAAGAGATAAGTACCAAAGATGGATGACTTATATATAAATCAGACATGTTGTACTATGAATTTTTGAGGTCAATGTGGATCAAGAAAATGACTTTAAAACTGCTTAAGACAAGGTCCTTCTATTGAAATGAGATTGTCTTGTAATAGTTTATATAGGGTATATCAGCATTTTATATTGTTTTTTCCATGTGTGTGAAATATGAGGGTGAAAATTCTCATATAGGTACTATGTGTGTGATTGGGGTAGCTTAATTCACTATAGAATCCACTGTGTATCTTATTTTTCACATGAAACCCTAGCTCAATGGACCATGAACAAAAAAAAATTAATGGGTAAAGGTGTTAGTGTTTGATGGTGTTATTGACCTAAACACCTATTATGTTGAGCACTTCCTACATAACAATACTTTAAAGAGAAATCAAACTCATATATTCATCTCATGCTATGGTGGTGGTGTGTGTGAAATACTGGTGTAATATAATATGTCGATGCCACAATAGTGTAATTATGATCTTGAATTATGACTTGTGACCTTGGAAGTGTATTCAAACTTAACTAAGTGTTACTATGGTTGTGTGGACTCCAAGTTGGTAATAATGGATGTTTTCCTCTTAATGTGCAATTAGATATTCTTGTGTGTTTCAATCATATGATCCTCTAGTGAGAAAATGGTTAGAAATTTTAGCTTTATAGTTACATTTTCTGAATTTACTTTAATGTGACTTGTGAAACATGTTGGATGATCCATTAGGTGAATTTTAATTTTATAAACTAACCTTTATTTGGTGAGTGGATGAGATCATAAGAACTAGACACTATTGGTGAGCGAGATAGTTTTGAAGGAGTGGCTTTACTTGAAGAGTTGAGACAACTAAATTGGAAGTGTGAATACATTTAAAAATGAATTTAGGATTCTTAGAATGAGTATTCAATATGATAATTTCTTAACGTTATAAGGTCATCATCATAGAATTAGAAGAATAGTAGTTCAAAACCATGAAACTAAGCATGCACTAAGGGAGCATAAAAACATGGTCACACATGCATTGTTTTAGCATTACATGTTAATTTTAGTGTTTAAAGAATGATATATTTTAATACTTTCAATATTACTATGAAAATAATCTAAAATTAATATAATAAGATACCACAAATTTAATATATGCTACTAAATACATACACTTCAATGGAACTATGATATATGTGACCACAACTAGATGAAATACTTATTTCAATGTTGATATTATTTCTTGATTCATACAAAAATTTAGATAAAGTCACTAGGTATCATCAAAAATAGTCTTTTGATGTCTCAAATGAACATAAAAATTTGAACTCAAATAATTTAGTGTAGGAGACCTCAAACTAGTCAGAAATTCAGATTATGACTATGTTGGTAATTTCTAAGATGAAAAATCTACCTCAAGTTTTCAAATAAATTGGGAAATAATAATTTTTATTTAGAAGTCAAACAATCAATTAGTGCCATTAATTTATTTAGTATAATCAAAACATATGACATTTTCTAAGGCATCTAGAGATATTTTTTAACTTAAAAGGGTTTTTTAAGATTTGTAGGAATAATAGGTTTCATCAGCACATCTCATGGTTGGAAACACATGTATAATTAAAATGGAAAATAATCCATCCTTTCACTACTACACCAAACACATCGAAACCAAATTTCATTTGATTCAGTATTATCTAAAAGATGGTAGTGTAAAATCTCTATATTTTTCTATTACTCAAAAACCATTAGATATCTTGAAAAAAGCACTAGGACAAGAAATTTTGTAAAAGTTCAAAAGTATGCATGGTCTCACAATAAACCTATAGATTATAAATGGGATGTAATAATATTATAATATAGTAATTTTAATTTTAGGTGTAATTGTAGGAAAGCATTTTTTTCGTAGTGGTAGATAGATAGTCTCCATATGAAACTTAAGAGGCTTCTTAGAATATGAATGAATGCTCACATGCTTGGTTATATATTATTGTACTCTCTCATTTTGAATTAAAAAAATAACATTGGTTTTCACCAAATATTTTTATTAGATTATCATTAGATTCATGGCCTAACACAACTAAAAATGTTATATATGTAATTATTAGTCATAAAATTCTATTATTTTGATTTACATGTTTACCTATCACTTATTAGTAAAAATTACCTATATTAAAAACATAGTGGAAACACTTATCAATGTCACTACTAAATTTATTTTTTTACCTAGGAAAATTCATGGGAGCTTTCCAAAAAAATTGATAATATCATAACTAATGCATTGCGATATAATTCACAATTACAACTAAAAAATCAATATTTTTTAATAAAGAGATTCTAAAATTATTAAACATTATAATTATAATAATAAAATATTGATGTAGCATACAACAAACTTCACCTAACATAAATAACACTGAATTGGAGAAAACAATGTTTCAGTGTAACAGATTAAAAAAATGTCGACATTCAATTTGTGCATAAAGGTAAGGCTAATAAATGACATTTTCAAAGATATTTTTCATATTGTCTACAATCTAGGATCTGAACCGCCCTCATTCATATATATATATATATATATATATATATATATATATATATATATATATATATATATATATAACATGAGGAACTAGAAAATGCATGTTGTTGATTTTATCCCATAGAGGTCCATAATACATATATATATATATATATATATATATATATATATATATACATATATATATATATATGTATATGTATATATATATATATATATGTATATATATATATATATATGTATATATATATATATATATATATATATATATATATATGTATATATATATATATATATATATATATATATATATATATATATATATATGTATATATATATGTATATATGTATATATATGTATATATATATATATATATGTATATATATATATGTATATATATGTATATATATATATATATATGTATGTATGTATGTATATATATATATATATATATGTATGTATGTATGTATATATATATATATGTATGTATGTATGTATATATATATATATATATATATATATATATATATATGTATGTATGTATATAAGTATGTATGTATATATGTATGTATGTATATATGTATGTATGTATATATATATATATATATATATATATATATATATATATATATATATATATATATATATATATATATATATATATATATATATATATATATATATATATATATATATATATATATATAATGGACCTCTATGGGATAAAATCAACAACATGCATTTTCTAGTTCCTCATGTTAAATAGAGGAATCATCAAAAAATACTATTCAAAATGGCATGGGTAATAATAATACGTAAATCACAAGGCATGAATTTAGGTAAGGTAACAATATATATTTTGGAAACATTGATTACCAAGGCTTTACATTCATTGTAGTATTAAGAGTACAATCATTATTAACCTCTATATCTCTCCTACTTTTTCATTTAAACAATATGTAAGAATGAAAACAAATTAATATATATAAAAATAAGTAAATATGTGAATCCCTAAAAATAATTGAAAGCCAAACTTTCTTTAAAATATATTTCACTATATTTAAAATAATTATAAAATTAAAACATTTTTATAATAAATATATAAGAATAAATCACTCAACACTCATTATAATAAAATAATGCTTTTGCTTACATATGTGCATCATATTGTATACCTAAAAAAATTACTATGTCCAATAATTTATTATATTAATTTAAATATGAATCATAATAACCTTAACCACATAACATGAACAAATATATAATAATATTTTAAATCATTTTTGTTTAAACATTAAATATTTAATTATAAAAATATTATAAATTTGGAGTTATGTCATCTATATCACACGTATTTTTTATATACCTATTTTATTTCTACAATGGCATATCATGTTCATATTTACACTTATAAACATACGATAATATTTTAAAACCTTTATAAACAATAAATAAACATTATATTAAATATTACATAAAATTTATTTAATATTTTTATTATCAATCTTCTATGTATTTTATCTTTTTATTTTTCAAACAATAAATTTGACAAGGCATTCTAATATAATGTATACATACAAATCACATTTACACATAATAAGTAAAATATTGTGTAATAAGATTCATTGAAGACAACTTATTATTATTATTATTATTATTATTATTATTATTATTATTATTATTATTATTAAATAATGAATCTCACAATACCATAGTTTTCCAAAAACATACATACTAAAAGAATAATATAGTCAAAATCTAATTACTTAGTATAATCACTATGTAGAGAAACTCAACCTTTATGTTTGATTGCTTAGACTTGATTTTGTTCTCTTTAAAATGCACAATTAATTTTTATTGTAGCTTTTAAGTGCCTTGCTTCAAACCTTGAATACACTAGTATGACAAAATAATTGTTTCTTATAATCACCTAAATTTTATTTGATTCTCTCTTAGTTTTATAATTATTTTTTTTTTTAAATTTTAAATTTTAAATTTTAATTTTAAGTGGTTTAAAGTTTTCAAATGCCTTAAATTTTTGAATATAATGGTATATCAAATTATTTTTTTTGGTTATCACCTTAACTTTATTTGAATTTTTTTAACATAAAGAACTTAGTTTTATAGCGAATATGATTTTTGATGATTTAAACATTTTTTATTCTCTAAATTTCATAACTATTTTCTATCATCATTTTCAAGTAGCCAAATTAAGTTGATTGTCTAAACTTTATTTAATGCTCTTTCAATATAAAAATTTAACTTTACAAGAAAATTGATGTCTCTTCACCTAAATTATTTATGTGAATCTTTTTAAATTGTATTATTCTTTTCTATCTTGGCTTCTAAATACCTCAAATCATACATATATTGGTAATTTGAATCGCAAAATATAGTTAAAAGGACCACAGAATAAAATTGAGTCCTATGGCAAAAAACTGCTCAGTAAGGATACATCAAACGAAAGGTACTAATTATATACGTACTATTGGTAGTCCAACTTCCAATTTTTAAAGATTTTTGGTTTGAAAAATATACATAAAACCTAATAACATAGTTTAACTACTATCAAGATAACTTTAAACATTATATCTAATCACTTAAAATTTGTTTGTTTCTTTAACAATTTATAATTATTTTCTATTTTAACTTTAAAATATCTTAAATATAGAATACATCAATATTCCAACATAAATTTTTTGTATGATCACCTAACCTTTATTTGATTCTTTCTTATTATAAAAAAACTAATTGTTAATTTGATATCTTTTTACCTTATTGTATTCTCTAAATTTAAGAAATATTTTTTATCTATCACTTCCAAACACCTTAAATAAATTCTTCTGCCAAAATAAAATTAATTGCCTAAACTTTATTTTATTTTCTCAATTTAAGAACTTAAATTTATAATAATTGATATCTATCACCTAACTAAACATTATATGATTATCTCTAAATTTCATCTTTTTTTCCTATCGTGGCTTCTATGCCTTTCATCTTGTATATGCTTGTAATAAATTTGAAGGTGTTTTTTAACTTTTGGGTAGGAATTTCAGTTGAACGGAAGGCGTTTTTTTTGATACATGGTGTATTGAATTTATATGGGCTAAATGGCACCTATAATAGATGTGATTTATCTTCTAAACCTATGTTTAGAGTTATGCAAGGCATTTTCACATTGTATGTAGATATGATTTTGTGCTTTGGAATTTTTTTGAATACTTTATGTTCTTGCATACTAATTGGTGGTTATCTTGGATTGTGTGGTAGCATATGAAACTAAATTTTCAGATTAGTTTGCCTTGTAAGGCATTCAACAAATGTGGAGGAGTTTAAAACAAAGTAGATTCAACATCCAATCAATATTCCAATTAGTGCCAAAGCCCATCTAGGTGAGATAAAACAAATTTATTTCCTTATTTTTCCTCATATAAAAGCAGAAATTTTAAATAGAGAATATTCCCAAAAGAGAATGAAAATTAATAATTTATTTGGTTGACTTATCCCCAAAAAAAATTAATAAGTCATTTGAAAAATATAATTTGTTTCCATTTTCAAAATTAAGAGAATTTTGAAAAAAAAATCAAATTATGCCAAGAAAAACCAATTTACAAAATTTATTATCAATAGTGACTTTGTTTGGAATTTACCATTCATGTCATCACAATCAAAACATGAAAATTAGGATCTAATATAGCTACAACAATGACATTTATGTAAATTCCCCTATAAATTGTCAAGATAAATTAAGAAAAAAACATTTGCCCATCCCCTTTCTTACCAGTTTGAAACCATTGCTTGACATAAATCCTTAAAATAAGTAAGAACACTTTGAGCATATTTGGTTAACATGCCCATGTATAAGGACTTTTTATTAAGTGGGTGTCATAGATAGAGAAAACACTTTTCATGTACTACCTAGATACCATATACTATTTTGTTCTCACGTGATGTAACATCTATTTCACTTACTTCCATGTATCAATGACTATATAGTAATGGAGGGTATATACAAAGTTTTGGTTACCATTCAAGTAGTGCATATAAAAGAGAAAATTTTGAAGTGATAAGGAACCATTCCATCTATCAACTTAAAATATATGCATTCAATCAAAACTATTATTTGCAGAAACCTAACTAGGAAAGACACTTGATTAGAATGATTTCCATGAAGGTGGAAAACACACATGAAATGAATTTTCATTCAACCTCTATGATGGGGATAAACAACTTAATGAATTGAAATAATTAAAGGAAATAGATTCTTGGAAGCAAAAACATTCAAAATTACTGACCTTGATTACGGCCTTAGTTTATATAGAAGTGTTTACTCACATACATGGGTGCAACACTCAATGTGAATATTTTCATAGATTTAAGGACATATATGATTTTTACTCAGAATTGGACTTCATATAGTTGCATAAGAAACTATTCAATCTTGAGTTGAAAAATGTAGATATCATGGATTTATCTTCTAAAATCTATGCAATAAAACATGATGTCAATGAATAAAGGCTATTATTCCTACATAATCAACTTGATTGGAGTCATTTCAATCAAGAAATATGTTGAAGACTCTAACATTTGATCAACTCATTGATAAAATGGCTGAAAGAGAAAAACCCTTGGGAATAAAAAATAATTCTATAGGAGAAAGCATTTATTAGTCTAATCAAAAGTAAATTCTTCAAATAAATCAAGAAATGATTGAGTAAAAATGAAAAATTAACAGTGAGGCAAAAAATCATGAAAAATAATAGTTAACATCTACAAAATAAAAATGATAAACAACACTTGTTTTACAAATGCTATGGATGGAAAAGGGATTCATGAAACCCATGAATTCTAGATATCATGGGAGAAAATTTAAGCTTAAATAAAATGGAAAGCATAAGAATGAGAAGAATAAAATCTTAGAACTAGATTCAACTCAATTTTATTGTGAATATGTCCTTTCCATTTTTGATGATGCAAAAATGCCTTTGAGAGTCCAACTTAGGACAATGCTTATGTTCTAGACATTGGTGTCATGTAACATATGAATTTGTGAAGGTAATTATTTGAGGAGTTTTATGAATAAACTTTTTTTCCAATGTATTTGTTAGAAAATTTTTTTTGTGACCATAAGGCAAAGCATAATGTAACTCAAGTCACCAAGATTTATAGACTTCATTCTCTAAACTTTACTATACCTTCATTAACATAAAATAAACATTTTAAATATTATGTTGATTTGAACATAAGGCCAATTTATTTTGATGGATGATGGAGAATTGAGACTCATAAATAAATGTGATAATATATTTGTTCTACATAGATATGAGGAAAGAAAATTACTAAAACTCATAGACCAATATATTTGACTCATCTCATTGTATAAGGAATGCTGAAAATTATTCTCTATCATTCTAATTTTTTATAGGTATGCTATTAAAATAGCCACATAATGTAGGAAATTTATTTTTATGTTTTTTAATTTAACCAAAAAAATTCTTTCAATTGAATCCTACAAATTGGCCAACCATGAAAGAAAACCATTTCAAATTTTACAAAGTAAAGTTGACAAGAAGTTATAGTTATTTCAATATAATTTATTTTATTTATCAATTATTTCTAATGGTGGTCAAAAATAATTCATATCATTCATTTCTCTCTAAAAAATAATTATTTTGATATATTTTTTGAACTAAAAATTAGAATCCTTTGAAACAGTTCATAAGTTTTGAACTATGCTTAAAAATGAATCCCAATCCTGCATTAGGACACTCAAGACTAATAATTGTGGTAAGTTCACTAAAAATGTGTTTGAAACCTATATCAAATAAAATGGAATCTATCATCATCACTCAATCCCTTAAACTCCTCAACTAAATGAGATATTTGATTAGATGAAAATAACTATGATGAACAAGGTTTGGGCAATAATGTAATTTAAAAGGGTTTAACCTAAATTTATGGGTAGAAACAACTCAAATATTTGTATACCTCCATAACATGTCACCATAATCAACCCTAAAAATTAATACTCCATATGAATTCTAGTGTGGTCATCTTATGTGTGACATCTTAAGAGTTTTTGATCCACATAAGTCACATATACATACTTTTAGTATACTCTGATTCTTTAAGACCATAGATTTTATTTTATGAGAATAGTAAAAAATTTATCCTTAGAATAGATGTTTTATTATGTGAAATTTCAAAGACCAAAATAAACATCTATAAAAAATTGAATCGACTTGAGAAATATGCAAAATTTTATGTTTTCAAGGATTTTGATATGTAGGTTCCAAATAGTGAAGGGGAACTTGGAGTCAGTAAATAATTGAACGCCTAGTGACTCATATATTTAAAAGGACACTCCCCTTAAAAAAAAAATTAAAAATTCATCAGAGGATAGTATGGTGTTATAAAATGAAGGAACTTAAAATCTAGAAAATGAGGAACTAGTGATTCTATAAGATCAAAAAAAATATCAAAATGGGTTAATAGACATTGAAATATGTTAGACCTAATGAGGTTGATAAAATAGGTATTAAAAGTGCCTACATAACCACACATACTTTAAACTAATTTTTTGATGAAATTTAAAATAAGATAGAAAAGGTTACCTTAGAAGATCCTCTTGAATAAGAAGTCAATTTTGCTTTTGGCTCTGATGTGAATTCTTTCAAATAATTTGAAAAACTTATTGCATGGAAAAATGAAATGAAAAGTGATTATGATGCATAGATAAAAAGTAGAAATTTAAAATTTGTTGATCCTCCAGTGGTTTTTAAACCTATTAGGTGCAAGTGAGTCTTTCTAAATAAGTAAAAAAATGACGACTCACTTGAGAATTACAAATCAATGCTTGTCCCAAATGGATTTACTTAAAAATAAGGAATTGATTAAAAAATAAACCTTCATAGTAACAATAAAGTGGAGTAACATTTGAGTAATGTTGTATATGGAATCTCATAGTGGATGTAATGTTCACAAAATGGATGCAAAAACATTATTTCTCAATGGTGATCAATATACAATACTCAACTCAAAGGTTTTATAGTAAATGACTAAAAGCACAATGTGTGAAAATTGTATAATTTTTTTTATGGTTTGAAACAATCCCCAAGAGCATTCTACATAAAAGTCACTTAACACCTCCTAAACATGAACTTTAAATAATTTAATGTTGAAGATGGAACTATTTTTGCCAAAATAATTAACAAAATAATTGTCTTTTTAGTGTGTGTGTGGATAACATGTTCATCATAGGAAACAATGAGGGATACATTAAAAATTAAAATCATAATTGATAAAAGACTCTGAAATGGCAGTTCTGGGATATCTTCATTATTATTTGGGTATTCAAATTACTATTCCCAAAATCTGTCTCTCATTTTTGGGGACAACATATCAAATATTTTAGTCCTCTAGGCCAAAATTTTCTCTTCCCTTCTCAAAAAATGTTTCGAGAATCCAAGTTCTTCAATTATTCAAGAATTTTTAGTCAACAGACAAGTTCCAAATACTTAGGCATTTCAAGGCTGGTTCAACATCAAGGTTCAACCTAAAGGTCCATTGGTAGGCTTCAAACAAAAGATTGAACCATTGAACCCTACCTCCAAAGGTTCAATGAGTTCAAAGGTTCAATGACATCGATAGACTTAAAGAGTTAAAGCACTTTGACAAGTTCAAAGTTTAACCACTTCAGAAAGTTCAATGGCTTTGAATAACTTAACGAAAAGAAGCCTTCAAAGAGTGAAGGTTGAACCATTGAACTGTTGAACCTTAAACCAAAATGGTTCAATGAGTTTAAAGGTTCAACAAGTTCAATAAGATCAAAAGACTTAAATGAAAGAAGAGTTCAAAGTTAAAAGGTTCAATGATTTCAATAAAAGTTTGAGAGACTTCGAAGGACCAAAGGATTCGAAGAGTTAAGAAAGAAAGGATGAACCGTTGAACCTTGAACCAAATGGTTCAAAGTTCAAAAGTTCAAATGTTCAAAGGAGTCTCCCAAAGCCCGAAATACAAGTGCCATTGCGGAGGGCAATGAATATTTGTGAAAGGATCAAAGAGAAGGCTGAAAGGGTAAGGTTTTCTTCAAAAAAGCAAAGGATGAATTTATTCGAACAAAATGTCTGAAGGAACTGCTTCAGACATTTTATCTGAAGAAATTTCCAAATCAAGAAACAAAAGGATATCTTTCAGAAAGATTTTCCATGCAAAAATTTCACAATAGAAATCCTTCAAGCAAAATCTCAGAAGGAATTTTGAAGGATTTGAAGAACAAGGCTGCCTGAAGGACCCCAAAGGGAAAGTACCCTTGTGGGGGACTCTTGGTGACAAAAAAATGGACCATTCTCAAGGCCCGAAGGGACACCTTCCCTGCAGGGGGTTCTAAAGATATAAAGCTGAAGGAATTTCAAAGTTTGAAGAGAAGGCTCAATCAAAGAGGAAAGAAGTGATTGAACCAAGAAAGTGATTGAACCAAAGAAGCGATTAAACCAAGGAGCTGACAGGACCGCCTGAACCGTTGAACCATTGAACCAATGAACTCTCAAGGTTCAACGTTCAATGTGGTTCAAGTGACCAGCAACTAGTGACATCCCCGTGGACATCAAATTCAAAATAATGAAATGCCCATTTATTTTCAAATATAGCACGGAACTTGAAGAAAAAAACTCAGTGAATAGCTGAAGAAAGAAGATGAAAGAGCTTGATGAAGGTAATAAGATAGCCTAAGAGCTCAAATTGCAATAGGAAAGAGGGAAAACTATAGGAGATACTAAAATATCTATAGTGGAGTTATTCCAGTAGGTGGAATAGTCCACCAAGTAGACATCTGAGTGTGCAAACATTAAAAGGTGCAACCTATTTTTCTCCCTTAGAATAAAAGCGAGTGGACAACCACATACATATCTGGAGATAGACCAGATGACCCATGGTGAGGAGAAGACAATCGAGATGATTTTATACACCAAAGTCAAGGTTGTTGCTCTTTTCTAACATGGCCCCTTCATAGAACTAAAAATGCATTCAAGGCATTGAATGCAGCATGGGCCTTTCCATGAAACAAAGTGCCAAGTCTTTCTTGGCTGCTATAGATCGTAATCTCTTATTTTATGCAAAGGAGATCTTTTTGTTATCAAAATCAAAACTTTGCCCAAATTGAAAGGCATTACTGAGACTTTGAGCTCAAATTGTTAATCATATTTCATTATTTGAATGAGAAAGCAAGTGACCTTTCAAAATTTGTGTTGGAATAACTTGTGTTGTTAAGGAAATTGTTCTTATGTCTATTTCTTGAATGCATTTTTGTCCATTTAATTAAATAAGCAGAGCTAGTGGAAGTAACTAGGAAGGTGTCCTGAAGTCGACTATGGAGAGACTTTGTGCTGCCACAATTGTCTTTACTATGTGTGTTTTTAGTTTGTTTCTATTTATAGTATCTTGGGATGACTTTGTGCACCCATTATCCTTCATATATTTCATTCTTTAGCAGCTGAGGTGGAGACTTTGTGCTACACCTCATTCTATTGGTTACTGCACCCTATTGCAATTACTTATCCCTACTAGAAAGAATTCTTGCTATTTGTTGTAGACCACTTCTGAAAGGAGAGAAGTGCCTTCAGTGCTTTCACTAGAATTCTCTTATGTCTGTGAATATCATCTCTAAAAAAAGAGAGATGGATGGTGTTTTCCTACTCTTGAGTGTTATTTTTAGCTTATATATATAGTATATAGTACCTCATAGTTATATGGAACCTCCCCTTGATGAGAGGAGAGATTTGTCCCCTTTTGATGTGGTAGATCTGCACATTTGGCTGATCAATCTCCTTATGTTGTGGTTGAAACACCCTATTTCACCCATCAATTAGCTGGTGACAAAATATTCACCCAACAGTTTTTGGTGACTCTACTAGGGATCGATGAGCATTTCTAGTTTATTCAAATTGAAGCTTTTCATATCACTGGGGAATGATGTGAAGTAGGAAAGAACATTACCAGCTTCACGCCAAGAGTTTTTGGTGGCTCTGCTGGGGACACAACCATTTTGTGCAATTTGAAGCCTCAAGCTTTAGATTAAAGCATAACCTATGTCTCATCCATTATCATTATAGCATTATCCATTTCCATTATATAATCTAGTCTGTGAAACCAGAGCTGCTGGGGATCAAACGTTTCACTTATTTTTCCACTTTCCTCCAGCTCCACACCAATAGTTTTTGGTGACTCTGTTGGGGCTCATTTTGTATAGTTTGAAGCCTCAAGCTTCAAATTGAAGTAGTCCCTATCCTTATCCATTTTAGTTTTACACTCTGGCAGATCCATGGTATACAAGAAGCTAGAGATCTAAAGGTATTGTTGACTCTGTATTCGATTTGGTACAATAAAGTGATTTTGACCTATTTCCTTCTCTATCTCACATTTATTGAACTGAGAGTTTTCATCCTACAAAATTCAGATCTCTATTACTAGGTAAAGTGTCCATTTCTATTGTTAGTAGATCTTTGTCAATATATACCCCTCAGACATTTGTTATCCCTCCCTTTAGTAGTCAAATCATGGCAGTTCAAGGCCCTTGGGGTAACTCTTTTAGCCCACTCAATTTATTTCCATCTCTACATGAGCTACCACAAATTTCAAGGAAGAATTTCCTCAAATTCTTTAGTGATGGGAGATTTCATCCTAATGAACATATTGTAGCCTTCAGCATAGACTGTGGTGTGATAGGCGTGGAGTAGAGGACGTAGCAGTCAGGTTGTTTGTGGAGATATTACAAGGTGCTATTGCAGACTGGTTCTACCATTTATAGGCTTGGTTAGTGACTGACTGGAACACTCTCAAAGCCAAATTTGAATCCAGGTTCAACCCTACAAAAGATGTGCATGCCCTACTAGCCTAGCTCACACAAATGAAGAAGGAGCCTCATGAACCTATGAGGGACTTCATAGCTAAGTTTGACAAGCTGAGGAACACGATTCCTAAAATTAATCAACCAATAGCTGAGAATCTCAAATGCTTCTTCATCAACTCTCAGCTTATTGAAGTGAGTTTCTTGTTGAGACATGTTGGTCACATAGACCTTGTTGTAGCACAAGGTTTGGCTACTAAGGTGGAAGATGATCTCATGTTGGTGGAGAATATTAAGAGAGATCCTAACAGAGGTAAATCGTATTCATCCTATGAATATCCATCTACAGGCACCATTGATCCTATGGTGTAGAAGATGGAAAATGAGTTGCTAGCTCTAAGAAAGCAAATGGCACAAGGAATATCTGCTCCACCTTTATACTGAGATATACCAAGAAGGACTTTTGTGAATCAGTCATAGCAAGGCAATGCTGCTAGGAATCAAGGGCAGCCAAATCATCTTCCACCCCCATAGGGGAAACTTGATATTGAAGCACCTCCAACCAATTCAGTAGTTGGATATCTTGAAATAGAATCTAATTTCTCCTTCTAGCCTGAGTTGAACCTAGAAGATGATGTTAATATCTTCATAGAGGGAGAAGAAGAATTAACTAGTGACTCCAATATTGGTTTCCTAAATTACCAGGATGAACCCAGAAGTAAAGGTGAAGCATTTGATGGATCATACACTGTATTCACCTAGTCCAAGAACTAGTCAGCCCAGTAAGCTGATAGGAGAAAAATAGAGGAGTGACCTCAACCAACAATTTCAATTTCTAAGTGGGCAACCACTCTGCCTTTTCAATCAAAGGATTCGATGATCCCTAAAATAGTAAGTACCTCAAGTACACCTTCACTTTTAACTTTAATTTCATAGATCAGTCCCCCCTCCTAAAAACTAGAAGGATGAACTTCGTTCCCCTATTCTTAATTCATTTCAGACATTTGATATAATTGACCATGTCAAGAAAACCAAAATTCAAATGTCTTAATTTGAATTCCTACAATCCAACCCTGAGTAGTTGGATAAGTTGGTTCAATGTGTGAAGAATCAAACCATACCTATAGGACCAACTGTTCCAAAGGTGACTCCCGTGTCCACTTGGAATAACCTTGTCATTGCTCCTCCTACTACTCCCAAGAGGACAAAACCATTTTATGTCTCCCTGCTGATAAATGGACACTAGCTGAATAATTATATCATAGACTCAGGTGCATCTAACAATGTCATGTCTGCCAAAGTAGCTAAATCTCTTGGCCTCATGCTGACCTAGAGCTTTGAGAGATGCTTCTCCATGGAGAACAAAAAATTACCACTGTTGGGACAAATCAACGATGCCCAATTTATGATTGCGACATTTTTAGATAAGAGAATTAAGATGACAGTCCTGGTGGTTGACGTCCCAGCCCGATACGACATTCTTCTTGGGCAAAATTTATACAAGGATGTTGGTGGCAAGTTAAGCATGGACCTGTCTAAAGTGAGGATCCTAGTCAAAGGCATCATGTAGAGATTTCTCCTTGAGAAGGAAGCAAAATATGTTGTCACTCAAACATCAATGCCTGAAGCTCAAATTCTATTTGAGTCTTCAAGCATGAGTAGTTACTTCTTATCCACAGAGGAGGTTCATGTGGCATCTGATAAAATTCTTGAATGTGATAGCCTAACAACTGATTCAGACAAAATAACAAAAGACTTAATAGAGCACAATACAAGCCTAGAGAAATCCTCCCCTCTAAACGAAGAAAAATATAAGGAAATGTCAATTTTTGATAATGTGTGGATTTTAAAATTTGATGGCATCTATTCTTCTACTGGTTATGGAGCCACGATTGTGTTGATGTCTCTTCAAGGATATATTTTCCTCTTTTCTTATAAATTATAGCTCAAAAATACTAACAATACTATTGAATGTGAATCGTTGCTGCTCAGATAGAAGGTTGCTAGAGACAGGGGCATCAAACTCCTTCATACTAAAAGAGATGCTAAGCTAGTGGTTTGTTAGGTGAGGAACCTATATCAAACTAAGAATGAGAGATTTCACCATTACCATAATCTAGTTTGGGATCAAATTGAAAGCTTTGATAATTTTAGTATCTTTGTAGTACCCAGAGAATTCAATGACTAAGCTGATGCATTAGCTATTTTTGTAACTCTTTTAGTTCCTCACTTAGATTTTAAGGGAGATAGGTACACTATTAAACTAGTCTTTTGACCAAGTGTGCCTGAAAATGCCAATCATTGGCAAGTGTTCAATGGTGACAACTAGATCATCACCTTTCTAAAATAAAAAGATAGCTTCGAACAGCTTCACTTTGAAGGCAGTGAGCCTTATAAACTTGAATCAACCCCTAAAACAAGTTCAGATATAGGTGAAGAATTCCTACATCTAAAATGGAATAAAATTCCCAAAGGAATGGTTTCTCTTGAGAAACTATTTGACAAGCACGACAGGTTCATCAAATAGCAAAAAATGGATTCAAGCTCCTCCCAAGAGTTTGATCAAATAAATTTGGGTACTAAGGAAAATCCCAAGATGGTGAACATTGGGAAGTGTTGCAATCCTGAGGAGGAGCTCAAATTTATTGCCTTGATTCACCATTACATGGATGTTTTAGCGTACTCCTATGATGATCTGAAGTCACTTGGATCTGAAGAAATTCACCATGAAATTCCTCTCAAGAGTGCTTCAGTGCCTTACAAGTAGAAATCTTGGTAGTATAATCCAAAGATATCATGTATTATTTTGTCTAAAATACAAAAAATGCTGAATGATAGAATAATTTTTCCAATCCATCATTCCACATGGATTGCAAACATTGTTCTTGTAAGAAAAAAGAATGGCAAAATTCACCTCTACATGGATTTAAGGAATTTGAATCAATCCTCCCTAAAGGATAATTACCCTCTGCCCATCATGGATCAAGTCCTTCAGATGGTGACCAATTTAGAGATGTTATAAATTTTAGATGACTTCTCAAGATACAATCAAGTGCAAGTTAGCAAAGCAGACCAACATAAGACTGCCTTCACCATGCCTTGGGGCACCTTTGCATATCAAAGAATGCCATTTGGCTTGATAAATGTTGGCACCACTTTTTAGAGAGCAATAGACCTTACTTTCAAATATGAAATGGGTGAGTTCATTTTGGTATACCTTGATGATTTAATAGTCTTTTCCAAGTATCCTCTTGATCATGTGCGCCACTTGCAATAAGTGTTGCAATGATGGCGCTAGAATGACATTTCTCTAAATCCCAAGAAGTCTAGTTTTGGGGTAACAGAAGGGAAACTTCTTAGACACATTATATCCCAAGAAGGCATAAATATTGACTCAGAAAGATTCAAATCCATCTAGGATCTTACTCTACCCACAAGTAATACTGTAGTTCACTCTTTCTTCGAAAAGGTGAATTTTTATGAAGGTTTATTCATGAGTTCATTGAGAAGACTCGTCACATTGTGAACATGATGAAGAGAAAAGCTACTTTCAACTGGACTGTAGAAGAAAAATTGGCATTTTGAGACATCAAGATAGCTATCACCCATGCCCCAATTCTGGTTTGTCCAGATTATACCAAAGACTTCACAATGTATAGTTATGCTTTCGAACACACACTTTCGGTAATTCTGGTTCAACAGAACAAAGGTGTGAAATCTCCCATATCCATCATGAGATATCCTCTCAAAGATTAGGAACTAAAATATTCAAATCTGGAGAAGCATGCTTATGCAGTGGTAAAGGTAGTAAAGCATTTCCATTTTTACATCCTGAATTCACACGTTATTGCCCTGGTTCTTGATACCATAGTCAAATCTATATTAACTCAGAAGGAGTTTGGAACCAAAAGGGGCAATTGGATTACTAAAATCCAAGAGTTTGATCTTGTTATCAAACCAATGAACCTTGTGTGGGGAAGGGGTCTCTGCCAATTGATTGTTGATAATAGACCAGAAGAAATAGGGCATGAAGGAGCATAAATTGAAGACAAGCCAACATTCCTCTTTATCTCCACCATGAATGAGTGGTATTCAAGTATTGCTCATTTCCTTACTTATAGTGAGTGTCATATTCACCTATCTCATAAAGAAAGGAGGATTTTCAAGTTAAAAGATTCCAATTTTATCCTATGGGACAACGGTCTATATAAGAGGAACCTCGATGGGTTGTTCCTTCGATGTGTGGATAAAGAGCAGAGAACCAACTTTTGGAGTCCTTCCATAATCTACCCTATGGAGGACATTTTTATGTGCCTGTAACTACCCATAATATTTTTTGAGCCAGGTATTACTGGCTACTCTATTTCAAGATGCATACAAATAGGTATGAAGATGTGAACTGTGCCAACAATTCATTGGAAGACCCAATTTAGCTACTTTGCCTCTTAAGCCAGCAGTAATAGAAGAGCTATTTCAGTAATGGGGAATCAATTTCATTGGTGTTGTAAACCCATCTTCAAGTGATGGACATGATTATGTCCTAACAGCCATAGATTACTTCACCAAATGGATGGAAGCTATTCCAGCCAATCATGCTACTTCAAAAGTAGTACACAATTTCCTCAAGGAAAACATTATTTCCAAGTTTGGGGTCCCATCCAAGATTGTGATAGATAATGCAGCCTATTTCTCTTCCCATGAGATTACTCAATTTTATTTTTATTGTGGGATTACCCTCTCCCACTCCTCTGATTATTTTCCACAAGGGAATGGCTAAGCAGAATCAAGCAACAAGAACCTGGTGACCATCATCTTGAAGCTAGTGGATGACAACCAATGAACATGGCATAAAGCATTGGTTGATAATTTATGGGTAGATAGAATTACACCTAAGAGGGTGATAGCAATGTCACCATTCTAATTTTTGTATGGTCTTAGTGCAGAGATACCAATCACCCTAGAATTGCTAGAACTAAAATTGGAAAAGGTGGTCAAAGATCAGACATATGAAATCTCCATCGACAAAAGGATCATGTGCTTGACTGAGCTGGATGAGTAGTGAACTATGGTGGTAGATTAAATCACTGCACATCAAAGTCTGGTGAAGAAACTTTTTGAATAGAAAGTAAAAACCCATGATTTTAAGATTGGAGACCAAGTCTTGTTATGGGACAAGAGAAGAGAACAAAAGGGAATGCATGGGAAATTTGATTCCCTATGGAGAGGCCCATTTGCTATTCATCAGCTCAATGGTGAAAATAGTTTCCTAATAAATTATCAAGATGGCACACCCTTTTCTCTGCCTCATAATGGGAAACATCTAAAGCACTTCAATTCTTGAAGTATCAAATAAGATTAGTTTGTACATTTGTATAGCTTTTAGTTCTATTTTGTGTTGTTTGTTTTCATTTCTTTTTGGTACCTTTATTTTTGGGAAGTATGACTATGTATCCCAATGGCATACTTAAAAGGCACTGAAGATTCTAGTTTCTACTCCTTTCAGTGGTTTTTACAGTCGATAGAAGTTCCCCAACTGGAGCCAGCTATTGTTCCCAGAATCTATCACTCATTTTTGGGGACAACATATCAAATAATTTGGTCCTGTAGGCCAAAATTCTCTCTTCCCTTCTCAAAAAATGTTCTGAGCATCCAATTTCTTCAATTATTTAGGCATTTTTAGTCAAGGGACAAGTTCCAAATACTTAGGCATTTCAAGGCTGGTTCAACCTCAAGGTTCAACCAAAAGGTCCATCAGCAGGCTTCAAATAAAAGATTGAACCATTGAACCCTACCTCCAAGGGTTCAAAGGTTCAATAGGTTCAAAGGTTTAATGACATGATAGACTTAAAGAGTTAAAGCACTTCGGCAAGTTCAAAGTTCAATAGCTTCAGAAATTTTAATGGCTTCGAAGGACTTAAAGAAAAGAAGGCTTCGAAGAGTGAAGGCTGAACCATTGAACCTTGAACCAAAATGGTTCAACAAGTTCAAAGGTTCAATGAGTTCAATAAGATCAAAAGACTTAAATGAAATAAGAGTTCAAAGTTCAAAGGTTAAACGAATTCAATAAAAGTTTGAGAGACTACAAAAGACCAAAGGATTCAAAGAGTTAAGAAAGAAAGGATGAACTGTTGAACCTTGAACTAAATGGTTCAAAGTTCAAAAGTTCAAAGGTTCAAAGGAGTCTCCCAAAGCCTAAAGGATAAGTACCCTTGTGGAGGGTAGGGAACATTTGAAAAAGGATCAAAGAGAAGGCTAAAAAAGGTTTTCTTTGAAAAAGAAAAGGATGAATTTCTTCAAACAAAATGTCTGGAGGAACTCCTTCGAACATTTTGTCTGAAGAAATTGCCAAATCAAGGAACAAAAGGATATCTTTCAAAAATATTTTCCACTAAAAAATTTCACAAGAGAAATCCTCTGGGAAAAATGTCTGAATAAATTCCTTTGAATATTTTGCCTGAAGGATTAGAAGAACAAGGCCGCCCGAAGGACCCCGAAGGGCAAGTACCCTTGCGAGTGACTCTCGATGACCATGAAATGGACCATTCTCAAGGCTTGAAGGGACACCTTCCCTTTGTGGGGTTACAAATATAGAAAGCTGAAGGAATTTCAAAGTTTGAAGAGAAGGTTCAACTGAAGAGGAAAGAAGTGATTGAACCAAGAAAGTGATTGAACCAAAGAAGTGATTGAACCAAGGAGCTAATAGGACCACCCAAACCATTGAACCATTGAGCCAATGAACTCTCAAGGTTCAAAGGTTCAAGGTTCAAGGTTCAATGTGGTTCAAGCAACCAGTAACTAGTGACGTCCTTACAAATGCCACATTCAAGAGAATGAAATGCCCATTTATTTTCAAATATGGCACAAAACCTGAAGAGCAAAACTCAGTGAACAGCTGAAGAAAGAAGTTGAAAGAGCATGTTGAAGGTAATAAGATAGCCCAAGAGCTCAAATTGTAAAATGAAAGAGGTAAACCTATAGGAGATACTAAAATATCTATATGGGAGTTATTCCAGTAGGTGGAACAGTCCACCAAGTAAACATCTGAGCATGCAAACATTAAAAGGTGCGGCCTATTTTTATCCCTTGGAATAAAAGCAAGTGGATAGCCTCATAAATATCTAAAGATATACCAGATGACCCATGCTAAGGAGAAGACATTCAAGATGATTCTGTACACCAAAGTCAAGGTTGTTGCCCTATTCTAGCATGGCCCCTTCATAGAACTGAAAATGCATTCAAGACATTGAATGCAACATGGGCCTTTCCATGAAAAAAGTGCTAAGTCTTTCTTAGCTTCTATATATTGTAATCTCTTATTTTATGCAAAGGAGATATTTTTTTTATTAGAAGCAAAACTCTACCCAAATTGAAAGGTATTACTGAGACTTTAAGCTCAGATTGTTAATCATATTTCATTATTTGAATGAGAAAGCAAGTGACCTTTCAGAATTTGTGTTGGAAAAGCTTGTGTTGTTGAGGAAATTATTCTTATGTCTATTTCCTAAATGTATTCTTGTCCATTTAATTAAATAAGTAGAGCTAGTGGAAGTAACTAGGAAGGTGTCCTAAAGTTGACTATGGAAAGACTTTGTGCTGCCATAATTGTCTTTAGTGTGTGTGTTTTCAGTTTGTTTCTATTTAAAGGATCTTGGGATGACTTTGTGGCCCCATTGTCCTTTGTATATTTCACTCTTTGGTAGCTGAGGTGGAGACTTTGTGCTACACCTCATTCTACTGGTTACTGCACCCTATTACATTTACTTATCCCTACCAGAAAGAATTCTTGCTATTTGATACAGACCACTTCTGAAAGAAGAGAAGTGCCTTCAGTGTTTTCACCATAATTCTCCTATGTCTGTGAACATCATCTCTATAAAAAGAGAGATGGATGGTGTTTTCCTACCCCTGAGTGTTATTTTCAGCTTATATATATAGTATATAGTACCTCATAGTTACAGAGAACCTCCCCTTTATGAGAGGAGAGATTTGTCCCCTTTTGATGTGGTAGACCTGCACATTTGGCCGATCAATCTCCTTATGATGTGGTTTGAACAACCTATTTTTCCCATCAGTTAGCTGGTGATAAAATATTCACCCAACACAAATGATTAAAAAAAAACATATATCTTCATCACTCAACAAAAATATATTGGTGAAAATATGAGCAAGTTTGAATGTATTTTATGTAAAATTGATATTAGGTAATGGATCTGACCTATTTTATATAAACAAATGAGTAAAAAAGTATGCTAAAATATGCAACAAATCACACACATTGATAATATAACTTAGTATTTTTTTTATTATGCTAAAATATGAAAGTACAAAAGAGAACTTAAGTATCTAAAAATTAGACATGTAGGATAATAACTTTGGCTATGAAATTAAATGTACAACTATGTGAGGTCATTGTGAATCCAAAAGATGGCTTCACAATTTCTTGGGACAAGTCTAGTCTACACTAGCATCTATAGAGTGTATCAACATCAATTACGATTTATTCCTTCTATGTGAAATCTAACATGAACTCCTTCAATTTTAGGTCATGTGTGTGATTGAGGTCTATTGATTTTCTTGAAATTCATTGTGTCCTTCATTATTCACTTGGAACACAAGATCAATATACTATGAGAATAAACAAAATAAATGGAAAAAAGGGTTTAGTGGTGGAAGATGCATTTTAACTCAACACCCCTTTATTGAATGTTACCTACATAGCAATACTCCGAAGAGGAAATGAAATATATGTATTTATACCATGGCATGGTGGTGTGTTTGACATAACAGTATAATTTTATATGGTGTTATAATAATATTGTAGATATTTGCTTAAAAAATGACTTGTGACCTTAGAGGTGTATCTAGACTATGCTCAAGGCTACTACGACATTGTGGAATTAGAATTGGGAAGAATAAAGGCGTTCCTCTCAATGTTAAGTTACATATTAAAGTTTTTTGTAATTATACAAGCTTCTAGTGAGAAAATAGTTAGAAAATGTAGTTTTATAGTGGTCTTTTAGGAATTTACTCAAATAGAATTGGATAAATGTGTGGATGACTCATTAGGAGAATTTTTTATTTCAGAAACTAGTTGTTAGTTGGCATTAAGACAACATAATCAAGCACTACTTGTGAGTAGGATAGTCCTAAAGGAGTGGCCTTATC
>JARHVA010002669.1:710000-717500 GCA_037957365.1 Torreya grandis
TTAGATTATTCATTTCAAACAATTTGACTTATCATTCATTAACTGTGTCACAAAAATCCATGAATAAAATAAACTTATTTAACATAATAGATTCATATAGAGGTGGTAACAAACTCTATATGAATATGAATTGAAACTACTTATCTTCCATATGATTCATAATATTTAATAACATGGTCTTATACCATAATACATATTCTCTGATAGGCTCATTAGATTCCTATTTGAGATGAGAAATCTGAGTATATGAAATATTTGTACTTAAAGTAATTGAGAAACATGCATGGGAAAATATACCAAGGGAAAAAATGCATGAATTGAAAAATGTGGTAAATCATATAACTTTCTTAGAGTATACCATTTTAAGAAAGTCTAGGAAATAACATTATCAACAACCAATTGTTGGACACATATTCCAAACATGCTATGTAAAATGCTCTCAAATGTTGCTTAGGGTCACCTTTTTGATCATGTGGTAAGCTTAGGGGACATGAGACTAGTTGGTAAAGGATATATTGAAATATGCCAAGCAAATGAATTATACAATAAAGTATGAGAAACAAGTCCCTGATTAGGTATTGAAGTATTTTCTTCCATTTTCAATTCCTTGGATTGTAGAGTAAAAGGAGTTTGCATAAGGGATTGTGTGGAAAGAATATAATGTTTGATTACCAAATGTGGTGTCATAAATAACTAAGTATGAATTAACATATTAATATACTAAAACCCTTGGATTACACCCATAGTATATGTTGGTATATAGATTGTATTGAATGATTCTAATAAATGAATGGAACCCATATCATTGGAAGTATTAGATGATTGATAAATGTTTCCACTTTTTATTTCCAAATGATTTTCAAAGAATTCCTCATAATCTTGATATTATTCATGGATTGTTTCTTGAAAGTTATTAATAATTTTTACTTTATTAATAACTATTTGTTCATCACTGAGAGGTGGAATTACATCTTAATTCTCATCTTGAGAGTCAATTTTACCTTGATTATATTGTTAATGGTTATAAAGAATTATAATTCACTTATAAATATTCAGTTTATTCATTAATATCTAGAAGTTATGATATACCCTTGTTTTTATCCATCTTATAATCCTTATGAAAAGAAATATGAATATGCTCAACTAGAGTATCACTTAGTCTACAAATTATTCTAAGAGATGTATAAATAAATTTAATATATTTCATAAAATATTAAGTAAAAATTTGGAATATTATTGCTAACAAGAAATTTACCAAATATGAAAATCCTAATACATCAATTTGAAGCAAAAGAAAGGAATGAAACACAAGAAACATATATGTTTGTTTGGGGTTTCTTAAATATTCAATGACTAGACAAGTTTATCAATATTTTCTACGTAAAATTGAGATTAGGGAATGAATCTAATCTAATATAGATAAATAATTGAGTAAATCAAAATGTTAAGATATAATATAAAACAAAGTAATATGAAACTTTAAAAAAAAAAATGAATTAAAAAGAGGAATGTACCAAAGATGAATGACTTATCTATAAATTAGACATGTTAGAATATGATTGTGACTATGAAATTGGATGTACAAATTTATGAGGTTAGTATGAACAAAAAATAATAGATTTGAATCTATTTAGGATAAGGCCCCTCTATTTAGATGAGGTTGTTTTTCACTATTTTCTGTATGGTGTGCCAACATATGATATGTTTTCCATGTGTATAAAAACCCATATACCTTAGGTCCTTTGTACATGATTTGAGTCACTTGATTAGCTACAATATCCATTATGTATCTTCATTTTAACTTAGAGCCCTAGCTCAATAGACCATGAAAAATAAACATAAAAATGGTTAAAATAGGTTAGTGGTTGATGTTGTACTTGACCTCAACACCCTTGTGTTGAGCACCACCTACAAAATAATAATCCAAAGAGTGATCAAACTCAATGTATTTATCCCATGTTATGGTGGTGGTGTGTGTGTGTGAAATATCGATATACTGTAATATGTTGATGTAAAAATAATGTAATTATGTGATTTTATAATGACATGTTACCTTGGAAGTGTATTCAAACTTATATAAGGGATACTAGGGTAGTGTGGACTCATAATTAGGAAGAATCGGTGTTTTCCTCTCAATGTGCAATTACATATTTTGGTGTTTTACAATCATATGCTCCTTTAGTGAGGAAATGATTATAAATTTTAGATTTATAATGGTTTTTTTTTGGAATTTACTTGAACAGGACTTGTGAAACATGTGGAATACCCTGTTAGGCAAATTTTAATTTGAGAAACTATTCATTATTTGGTGAGAGAATTAGATCATCAAAATAAGACATTATCAATGAGTAACATAATCCTGAAGGAGTGGCATCGCTTGAAGTGCCAAGATAACCAAAATATAAGTGTGAATAAGTTTAAAAGTGAATTTATGTTACTTATAATGAATAATATAAGTATTGGGTATGAGAATTAATTAATGGTATAAGGTCATCCTCATAAAATTAAGGGAATAGTAGCTCAAAATCATGGAACAGGGCATGAGATAAGTATTCTTAAAAGTATGGTCACAAGTGCATTATTTTAGAATTAAATGTTAATTTTAGAGATTTAAAAATGACAGATTATAATATTTTAAATAGATCCATGAAAAAAAATCTAAAATTGATATCAGAAGATACCATATATTTTATATATGATACTAAATACATACACTTCAATGGCACTATGATCTATGTGACCATAACTAGATGAAATATTTATTTTGATGTTATTTTTCTTTCTTAATTCATACAACAACCTAGGTAAAGTCATTGGATAGAATAAAAATAGTCCTTTGATGTCTCAAAGGAACACAAAATTTTGGCCTCAAATAATATATGGTAGGAGACTTCAAACTAGTCATATATTTAGATTCTGATTATGTTGGTGATTTAGAAGATGGAAAATATTTTTTAGGTTTTCTAATAAATCAAGGAATTGTAATTTTTAGTTACAAGTAAAATAAGTAATTAATTCCATAAAAAATTTTAACAAAATTAAAACACATGATAGCTTCTAAGGCATCTAGAGATATTTTGTAAATTATAAGGGTTATTTATAATTTGTTGGAATAATAGGTTTCATCAACACCTATCATGGTTATTAATGCATCTACAATTGAAAAGAAAAAGAATACAATCTTTCAATATTGAACCATGTACATCAACACTAAATTTCATTTGATTTGGCCTAATTTGAAAGATGGCAATGTAAAAATTATACATTTTCCTATTGCAAAGAAACCATTAAATATATTAACAAAATCACTAAGACGAGGTTTTTTTTTTAATTTCAAAGATAAATTTTGTCTCATAATAACTGTATAGATTTAGGGTGGGATGTAATAATATTATAATAAAATAATGTTAATCCTAAGTAAAATTTTAGGAAAGTATTTTTTTCATAGTAGTAGATAGATAGTCTCCATATAAACCTCAAGAGTCTTCTTAGAATATGATTGAATACTCACATGATTGGTTATATATTATTGTAATCTCTCATTCTTAATTAATGAAGTAATTTTGGTTTCCAAGAAATCTTATTATTATATTGTCCTTCTATTCATTGCCTGACACACCTAAAAATGCTACATATGTAAGTATTAATCATATAATTATTTTATTTTGATTTACATGCTTACCTATCACTTATTAGTATAACTTACCCATATTAAAAAAATAATGTAAACCCTAATTACTATCACTAAAAACTTTACTTTTGTACCTAGGAAAAATTCATGGGAGCTTTCCAACATTCATGACTATTGCAAGGTGATATAATTCACAATTACAACTAGGAAATTCAACTTTTTGAAATAAAAAGATGTTAATTTTTTTTAAAATTTTAATTATAATAATAAAATCTTAATATAACATACAACAAACTTCACATAACATAATAATATTGAATTTGGAGAATATAGTGTTGTAGTGTAAAGGATAAACAAAATGTTGACATTCAATGTGTGGGTAAAAGTAGGGATAATAAATAACATAACTATTGTATTTCAATTTAATTCCCAATTACAACTAGAAAATTTAACTTTTTGAAATAAAAATATGTTAAAATTGTTAAACATTTTAATTATAATAATAAAAGATTAATATAATATACAATAAACTTCATATAACATAAATAATATTGAATTTGGATAATATAATGTTGTATTGTAAAGGATGGCCAAAATGTTGGCATTCAATTTGTGGATAAAAATAGGGATAATAAGTAACACTTTCAAAAAGATTATTCATATTGTTTTCAATCCATATTTTAAGCCCTCGTTCTTTCCCATATATATATATATATATATATATATATATATATATATATATATATATATATATATATATATATATATATATATAATTATTAAATTTAATAAATATTTTAAACCTCTATAAGATACAATCAACATCATGCATTTTCTAAATTTCTTATATTAAATGAAAGAATCATTGATAAACAATACTTAAAATGATATAATACCTAATAACATATAAATTATAAAGTATTAATTTATTTAAAATATAACTTTCAAATACTTTAAACCTTTAATATATTAGTATACTAATTTATTTTAGTGTGATCACCTAAACATTATTTAATTCTTTCTTAATATAAAAAAATTAATATAGAAAATTTAACTTTAGTGTGATTCAACTTATTCTCTAATTACCTACACTTTATTTGATTCTCTAAATTTAATAATCCTAAATTTCATAATTATTCTCTACCATTATTTTTGAATACCTTAAATCTTAAGCCTAAACTTTATTTGATTCTCTCTTAGTATAAGAATTGAACTTTATAGGACAATTGATGTCTCACCACCAAAACTTCATCATTTTTCTCTGTCATGCCTTCAAAATGCCTTAAGTATTGAGTATGTTGGTAAGGCAAATCCCATAACAAAGTGGAAGGGACCACATAATAAAGTTAAAAATTCAAAGGCCAAAAATTGTTGTTTAGTAATGATGCATCAAAATCAAGGTGTTCAAACTTCGGTGTTTGGCATGAAAAAGGGACAAAAACTATTCAATAGTGACATGATCAAACAACTTTGTAGACTCTTCGATGCCCATGTCCCCACACCGCTACCTTTTTATCTTTTCCCAATTGAAGTGCTATGTGCTTTTCCATCGAGAGATAAGATACTAAACTTCTTTTCCATATGTAAATGAATGATATACACTAGCAGTTGCCCCATGGTGTAAGAAAAGCCAGAGGTTAGATAAAAGTCATTCGTATTTAGTTTACTTCAATGATAAATTAAATAAAATATTTCAATTTATATTATTATTATTTTTTTAAAGTGTATATTTTTATTTTTTTATTATTTTGAATGTTTTTTGATTTTAAGTCACGTAATTCAATTAGTTAATTTTTATTGTTGTTGTATAAATATTATATAATATTTATTATAATTTTTTGATTGTGATATTCTCATTTTTTTTGGATAGTGAATCCAGGTCATTTTATCTATATACTTTTTGGATTAATAAATATCTTGATGAGTTCTAATTAATTTGGTAGATTGGAGAAAATGTTTCTTGTACCTAGACAAACAATGGCATAGACCATTCTATTATAGGCAGCCATATAATTCCATATAGCAGAATAATAAGATTTGGGTCTGAAATTGCTTTTATACTCATCTCTCATTGTTAATCACTCATTCTAAGCTATTGGATTTTACATGCAAGCCTATTAGGCACTTTTTATAATTTTTTAATCTATGAAATAGAGAGTAGGTAGTGTTGGATGCTCTTACTTGTGATTGTAGTTTATATTTGTAGATATTCTCTTGCAGACCATGATCGAGTACCATCGATCAATAATCTACAAAAGGATGTTACCTGCAGTGCGTTGATCAATTCCATCATCCAAGAGAGTTAAAATGTAATATTTGGAGAGTTTCTAGGAACTTGAGAAAAAGATATGGGTTATACTAGAATGAAAGGATAGTGCATTTTCATTTTTAGTTGGAGAATAAACACTATGGATCCTAACCACCATTAGATTTTCTTTCATTTAATGTTAAAGATGTATATTTATTTTATAATGTTTTTTATTAATTAATATACTATTTATTTATATGTTTTAATTAGTTAATTTAATATTTATTACTTTCAAATCCCTTTAAATAAAATTTATACCTCAATTAATGTTTTAACAGAATGATGTGAAATTTATACCTTGATGAATAACTTAAGAATATACTAATTGAACTAAATTAATAATAAACATAAAGGAAAGAGTAGTTTTTCTATTTTTTATTTTTTTTAAGGATAAACGTGCCTCATTGGATTTGGGGATGAAAAAAAAAATCTATCAGTCTATATCATTATCTTCACCAATAATTATTGTTGTGTGAAAATTATTTTTAAATTACCTATGTTTGTATATTTTTAAATCTAGTGTTGTATTTGTTAATGTTCTTCTTTTGGATATTACTATTATACTTCCCATGATTATGATTCCTTATCTATAACTACTATACTTCCCATGAATACGTATTTCTTGATTTCCATAGGTAACCTTTTTTTTACTACATTCTATAAATATTTTACATAGTTGTTTTCACATAAAATAACCATTTAAGAAGTTTAACATATCTTTTTTAAATTATTTTAGTTATACGATTGTTATCATTCATGATGTTTGAATCAGATCTTGCATGTCTATGTGTAATAAGAAATGGGCATAAATTAAGAGGGGCGGATGGCACCAAATACTAGTTCTTAGGGTGTGGATGAAGTCATTTATTTCTCAAATGCGCTATACAATTTGCAAGAGGATTTAAATGGGGGCGAGGAGGTTTATCCTAAATAGTGACCAAATCAAATGACAATAGCTAAAATCCTACTCTAGGCACATTGTGATACACAGTTAGGCTATAGTCATCAAAACCTAAAGGAGTATGGATAACTTTCTCCCATGACATGACAATTCACTTTAAATGAATGTTGCATGTATTTAACGACACTACCATAGATGATAGAGGAGTAAGAGAGATCATCAATGGCTGCTTGTTCAGTCTAAATATAGTCTATAACATGATTATCCACAACATGTAGGTCAGTGACACTAGCTTTGACACAATTCACATATTTCAATCCAGTAAGGTGTGGGTGGATCACATTACCTCCTTTAATGGATGGGTTAGTCAATTTTTTTTTGTCCAAGGATCCACAAACATTACAATCTTAGACTGTCATCTTTCTCATAACCATTACAATATATTGTTGGGGACACAAGACATAGATCATATTAATAAAAACATGCGAGTCATTGTTTACAGGAACTGTTTTAGAGATTTAGATGAATAGAGTCATCAATGTAGGTAAATTCTATGTGCTCACAAATCTTATTCATGCTCTAACGATCAAGGATAACTTCCATTACCACTAATACTATATTTTTTAGAATTAAAATTCTAGCAAAGATTATGTTCTTATA
>JARHVA010002669.1:725000-737500 GCA_037957365.1 Torreya grandis
TGATTTAGAGGACTTTAGTGTACTGATTTGAATAATCTTATCCTTCCCTTGATTCATGTCAACATCAAAATAATTTAAGTATATCATGTTCCATGTAGCTTCAATACAATGCTTGGTGGTATGGTGGGTATAAAAAATGATAGAATAGTTTGAACCCAATTTGTCAAGGATTGAAAGAATCAATTTATCATCTTTTTGTCAATGTCACACATTTTCAACTACAAAGTGAGTTATTTTAATTTGGTGAAGAATTCTTATATTTGATGAAAGTTGTCTAGACTCAAACTTATGAGTTAATTACCAAGGTCATGATCCCCCATTACATCCTAATTCCTAAATATTTTTATAGTGTGATCTAAACATCATTAAGAGTAGTTACAGATCCAATGTGAAAGAGCAAGTCATGAGACATTGATAGGCATAACAGACCATAGGCATCATCACATCTTCTAAACCACTTCACCTTCTTTGCATTAGTTGTTAGTTATGTTTCAAAACCCATAGTGTTTTAGCGTAAACCTTTAATCATCAACAAGATTTGTTATTTGATTTTCCACTCATGATATTTAAATGGTGTAGGAAGTGTGGAACTAGACTCTAATCCATGGTCTAGAAAGGAAGTATGTCCTAAACCGATAGTGTGAAAGAAACAAATAAATTCAACCCCCTAAAACTTGTGGAGGTTCAATTTAAAAGGTTAAATAATATAACATATGAATAGATCTAAAAAAACTTAGAATTTTAAAAAAATGACACCTGAAAAGGAATAGTAGTATAATAATTAAATGTGAGTTTGAAGTTCTTGCTTTCAAAATAAATTGCCACTTTAAATAAATTTTGGGTGTGAAACATTTGGACTGAAATTATAATCAAAAGTTAAATACCCTTGGGTTGGTTATTACCAATGGATAAAATCACATATGACTAGGGGATAGTCCCTAAGATGAGTGTTCCCCTCTCTTGATGATGTTACCCTAAGGGAATTTTATAATGTTAATGTCATAGATCCCTATTTTAAATGAATAGTAACATTCATTGCCTGATGAAATTTGGTATATGCACACATATCATTAGGAAAAATAGAAGTTCAAATATTAGATGGAAGAAACATTACATTGTGAAAATGAACATGAGAAAAAATAGGAGGTCATGAAAATGGGTGTGGGAAAAAATATAAGTGGGTATAAATGGGAGGTTGTATGTGGAGGGATAAAGTTCCAAATAATGTCTTAGTAGGCCTTGCATTCTGGTGCATGTCTGATCAACTCTCATATTCTATCGAGTGTCTAAATGAGGGTCAGGTTCTACTAACTTCTTAGGCAACCATCAAACTCTATCATGTGATTGGTAAAATACAAAATTTTTTGTGTCTAAATGATTGAAGGATTCCACAAACCATGTTTTTGGGGGTCAAATTCCAACCATACTCTCATTTATGTGTCTAAATCCACCATATGTCCACACACAGTTCTATATTTGATAATGTTTATGTAGGAGTACAATTCTTCGAAGTCTATAAAATAGCTAAAATCTTCAAATCTGGTGTTGTAGTAAATAAAACTCATGAAAAACCACCAAGTGTGTTGAGAAACCCAAAAATATTTTTTCCAAAATGTCTAATGCTATATGTATTTCTATAAATTCTAAGAAACTGCCTTAAAATCCTCCAAAAGCATTCAAAATAAACTTTAACAAAATTAGGTCATGTTTACAACTAATCTAAGAGTTTTCAAACCTTATGAATCTAATTAAATAGTCTATATTTCATGGAAAAAAGAATAAATTAGATAACCTACAAAAAAAACCCCTTATTTTTTTTTTTGAATTTGGATATGTAAAAGACTCCAGAAGAAGTGCAAATCTAAGAAATCGTGAATCAATAATATGTAGGGTAAAATAATACTTGATATGTGACATGCAAGGTAAAAATTAAATATTTCATAATATAAGCTATGTCATTAGGCTACCAAAATTGATCTGATACCATGTTATAGTGGGCCACAATCAAGAATCGAGACTAGATAGACACAAATGCACACATATTTGAAACATGTAACTGAAATTTACAATAGAGATATTATGTTATAGAAGTGAAATCAAACATGAGAAAATAAAAAATCTTAATTATGATAATTCATTAGACAAAATATATTTAAGAAAGGTACATTATATAGAGAATTAAAAAAATCACAATTATAAAGTAAGGTTAGTCCATATTTTCCCTAATGACCTAAATGATACCTAAGCAAGTTAAACAAAATGTGTAATGAAAAAACATTAAATGGAATAAAATCCAACATTAACAATATTAAAAACCACCTTTTTGTGTTTAATATATTAAATATTATTTGGTTTTTTTTTTAAAATCACAAATACATATTGGTAGGTAAGAGAGGGAAGAGGAGGAGGAGGAGAATATAGGGGTATGTAGAGAGGAAGGATGGAGTGATGTAGGATTATCCAAGATGTAAGGAAATATTGCATCATGGATGTACCATTTTTTAAATTTATCCTATGGCACATGGATATTTACATAATTTTTTTGGGAGAAAATATTGGATAGGTTTTTATTTACACAACTCACATAAAAGGAATGTGAGGCACAAATAATTATGCAAAATGTTTGAAAAATGAAACAACAAAATGATGAAGTACTAATTCTATTATCAAATAATAAATTCATTTTTAGATATCAATGCATATATAGAAAAATAATGGGTAGAATAAAAATTTGGTGTTTATATAATTTAGTGTATCTTAGATAAAGTCAACTCCAATTTTATTGGAAATGGATTATAAGGATACCTATTGATTATTAGTGTGTGTGAGGAACCTTGATGGCATGTGTTGGATTGCATGAGCTTTATTAAATATTTATTGACATGTATCACTTCAGAATATCCTATCTAAGTGTTTTTGGTGAGTTTTCAATGATGTCATGGAGGTGCCTTGATAGTCTATGTGACATTGACAAAGTATACAATGTGCTTGTCCTAGTATGCTTGAAGTATGCTTGGTTGATCTTCTATTTTTGCATGGTTAGAGATGTTTAGGAATGAGTATGATGGTTTTATCATGTGAAAAAGTACCCTAAGATGTTTTATAAGCTTTGATTGATTGTATGAATAAGTGGATTCCATCTGCTTGATCATTATTATCATCTAGACACTTTGGGTCTAGTGGTAGAAAATATCAATAGAAAGTTTGATGATGTCACCATTTCGACATGTGGATGAATTAGGGAGAGTTGGTGATATGGTTGTGATCACATTAGTTTCTAATTACTATGCATTAAATCTTAAGTCATGCACCTAATTGTAGTCAAATATATGTGGGTGAAAATTTGGGCTCTCAAGCATTTTGACAGTGTTTTCAATGTTCAAATAGAGCCAAGTAAGCATGTTGATGATGCTAGAATTTGAACGAATGGAGGTTTTAGGAGGAAATGGTCACATGGGTTTGTTCATTATTTTTGCTAGTTCTTATGCACTAAATCTTAGGTCATGCACCTAAGCACGTCAAAATTTATGCAAGTGCAAATTTGGGATCCCATGAAGTTTGAAAGTATTTTCCCATACTTAACCAAATTTGCATGAGGCAAGAAAGAGCCAAGTAATCAGTTTGATGGTGGAATATCTCACACATGTGGACATTTTAGGAGAATATGATCATATGGGTTTGTTCATTTTTTAGCCTAGTTTATTTTCACTAAATTTTAGATCATGTGATGAAGTGCATGAAAAGATATGCATGAGTAAATTTGCCTTCTAGTTAGCTCTAGGCATAGTTGGCTCTATGGAAGAAAATTCTGAGTGAGCATGTTGGTGATGGTATATATCACACGTGTAAGGGTTCAAGGACCAGATTTTTATATTTTTGGATTATCTTATGTAAAGAGATCATATGGTACAAATTATATATTATTCATCCAATCATAGAAAAATATGTGACTGTGTAAATTTGGCCTTCTAGGTAGATGAACAGGGTTCCCATACTTGTCAATTTTTCATGACTTAAAGTTTGAGCAACATTGACAGTGCACATTTCTCTAAGATGTAAGGAAGAAATGAGATGAGGACAAGTACATAATGTTTAACACTGAGCAAATAAAAAGACTAAGCTTCTTCCAAGGATCAATGGTGAGTGGGTGATCTTACATATAGAGATCAATGACATGAGTGGAGTAAAAGTGGCCAAAATAATAGTTGTTTAACAATGTTAAATATTGAGCTACGTATAGGAGATCAATAGAGTGTGTTAAGTTAAAGTCTCTAGATTGCATAAGATGAGGTCAATTGTCATATGTTTAACATTTGTATTTGGTAGACTATGTGTTAAATATCAAATAAGATTGAATTCATGTGCTTAATCATAGTAGTGAGGACATGAGATGCAAGAATGATGTTTGAATTTCAACTATGAACATTTTCATTTGAATATTTGAATTTGCAATGGAAAAACTAGTGCTCTATATTTTTGGCTATAAATTTCGATCCAGGTAGAATTTACCCATGGTGTAAAAAGTGAAAATGTAGAGGACTCCATGGAACATTTAGAAATATAGATTTAAAGATTTGAAAATGTTTACAAATGTAGTTATGAAGGTTCAAAATTAACTGTAAGTTTGTGCATGAACTATATGTAACCCAAGAAGATTGTTTGATCTTGTTTTGATGTTTTTATGATATCACATGATGAATTAGCTATTGGGGAGTGTTTAATATTCCATGAGGATGTGCTATGTGCATTTTCAAGGTTTAACCATTTGTATGTACTATGAAAAATAGTTTATAAGGTGACTATGTGTTCATTCATAATGATTGTGTGCACATTATGTTATTTAAGTGAATTGTGCTTAACTGTAAGGGTTCTATGTTGGTTTTTGGAACTTAAGGGGGACTTATAGATCATATGGAATTGGTCCATGTTATTTATATTAGTTATGTATTCTTTTTTTTGTTTGATTAAGTGCTAAATGAGTTAATGGGTTTACTTGAGACCTATAAGGGCTATAAGGGACTTATTAAAAGGTTTAGCTACTTAAGGGTGATCTACAGATGTTATGGGAAACCTATGAATATTTTTTTTGAGCTGAATGTTTATGTGAGAGATGACTTTAGGATTAAGTCATGCCTAATGGCTGACCAAGGTAGTGATTATCATGTTTGTTCTATAAATAGTAAAACCAAATGTGTTGGTTTCTAGATTTGACTTATGAGAGTTTAAGGGTTATGCAGATGTAGAGCTAAGTGAAGGACATAAGTTTTGAAAGAGAAGGTATAGGTCAATGAGGACTAGTAGAGATTAAAGAGAATCATACATGATTGTCTGATCAAGGTGATGAAGGTGATCACATAGATTATTAGACCTAACAAGATTAAAAGAGGTAGAATGAGTGAGTATGCTCATGAGACTATTTGAGAGAGTGTGTATGGTGAGTGAAGGCAATGTGAATGTTTTGAGTGCCCATTAGATGGATTTAAAGGAAAAGCAAATTAAGGAATATATTTGTGACTTATAGGTCATAAATATGCTAGCACATTAGTGCTCTTATATATTGTGTGTGAGCAAAGGTGAAGAGTGATTATTAGAGGTCCGTAATTAGGCCTTGAAGACATTAGTTGAAAGGTGGATGTGCTCTTAGGTGTGATTGTGGTATCTTAGAATTTAAGGGATTTGCAACCTCCTTTCAAGATGAATCTTTTTAAAGGTCTATTTGTTGTGGTAGCTCAACTAGATAGATGTGGCAACACCTTATGGGATTGTAGTCTCAGTAAATAGGGATTTTAGTTCCTTGATTAGTTGCAGCTAATCTACATTGGTTCTTGTTAGTATAGGATAGTAGGCCAATTATAAGTTCCAATGGGTTTTCTATCCCAATAGGGTTTCCCACACATGTCATGTGTTATGTGATTGATCTTTCATTGTCTCTCTTGCTCTTCAGTATGAATGATGTGTATTCTTCATGAATGTTTATGGTAACTAGTTAAGTGTTTGTAAATATTAGAATTGAATTTTTATTATTTTGGATCACTGATTCACTTGCCCCCCTCTCAGTGATTGTACCTATAAAAACTGGTAATATAGTGGGTTCTTTAGAGGATGCCTAATAGCTTGAAGGTGATCCTAAGTAAGTACAAAAATGGCTAAAAAATTGAAGAAATAAAATCAATAGTGGAAGGCTATGATCAAGGCACTTGAAGAAAAAATATGTACTTTGAATAAAGATGTCGAAGAGGATGAAAATTTTATCAATGATCTCAAGGTTTAGGTAGTAGACACCAAGACAAGATTATGTTGAAAATAAAAGGACATGTACGAGGAAAATAAGTATGAGGAACACATCAAATCTATTAAAGTACATGCATATAGATTGAAAGACATGGCCAACAAGGTCAAAGAAGATCAAGAGAAGATCAATATTATTTAGGATCAGTTAAGGACTACAAATCTATAATCAAAACAAGATGAGTGTAATCAACTAAAGGTTGAAATGAAATCATTGAAAATTGAGCATGATATTGTTATAGTCAAATTGGATAAGTTGGAACAGAAGCATGAGAATCTTGAGTATGTTAAGGAGAATGAAATATTTGAAAACAATCCAAGAAGATATGTTAGACAACCAAATGCTTCAAGGTATGTTAGTTAATTTCATGTTCATTACTACACATGTAATAAGTATGGTCATAGAGCTAAGGACTGTAGAAGGAAGTTAGTCAAGTATGGACATTCATGGAACCTTAGAAGAAGGAACAATTGGTCATGGAGAAGTCATAACTCACATTAATCAATAGTTATGTTGAATGATGTTGTTTTCTAAAGTTGTAGTGAATTAGGACATATTACCACATTCTACAATAATAGTCTAAAGAAGAATTTTTCTCCTAAGAGTCAATTAATGGTGTTCAGACCCAAGACTATGAAAGATAATATTGATTAAGGTGGATTGGATACCATAGAAAAGAAGGAATTAAATATGAAGAAGATACATGATTACCAAGAGAATTTTTATCCTATCTACATAGAAAAATAAGATCACAATCATCATCAAGAAAAAGGTATAATTGATCTTGTATTTTTCAGTTGTCATAAAGTTGGTCACATTGCTTGGTATTACAAAAATAGGTTGAATGATTTCCCAAAGAAAAATAAGGTGTATGAATATCCTAGTGTGAAAAGAAAAGGTCACAAATGGGCATGGAAGCCAAAGGTGAAAAGTGTCAATCATGATGATACTCAAGGTCCAAGTAATATATTTACCATGGTAGAGAATGCTTCAAAAGTTGACGAGTGCCAAGGGCTCTCATTATCTACTCATGTTTTGAGTGAAGAGACCAAGGTTTAGGTTGAAGCTAGTCCTGAGATATGTACAGATCTAAGTGAACATTCTAATATTTATGAGCATGTATCATACAAATAAAATCAATTGTATATGCCTAGTGATGAGGTTTAAAATTGCAAGGTGGATTATTTAGAAGAAAAGGCATGTCATGAATCTTTGTTGTCTCCATGTATTTTCAATCCAATCCTAGAAAATAAGGAGAATGTTATATTGGATGAGGAAGGTGTTTCTCTTAATCCAAATAATAATAATAAGAACTATAAGTATTATATGACCAAGGAGGAGAAGGAATACGAAGAGTTGTGGAAAATTGCTAGTTTTACACCATCGTAGAGCATTATGGTGTAGAGGAGGTCTATGTCTATTATTATTAAGAGACTCCTTTTATTAGAGAAGCAATTTTGTGTGATCAAGATTATAATGCCAATAATATAAGGTCTTTGGTTAAGGGGGAGAAACAAGTTCACGAGCTTGATCAAGAGATTTTTGAAGGAGCTATTATGCAGGGTCAAAATGAGTATATCCAGATGGAATAATGAGATTGATAAAAAGTAAATAAGGGTTTGATTAAATTATTTGTAATGTGATCCAAGTTTTTTTATGGTTTGATGGTATGTTTGTGTCAATTTTTGGGTGCTCTCAATTTTCATAGTTTTTGGCTTAAAGGCAAACAAGCCTAAAATGGGTTATAGGAATTATATGTTCCCAAAGGTATGGAGGCTAAAATAATTATCAAACATTATGTGATGGGTGTCTCCAAGTGTACAAGAAGTTTTAGAGTTGGATGTTGACCAGAAGGAGGTTTGTTGACCTTGTTTGTTTTGAGTATCTAAGGTTTTGGGCTTTGTTATAAAAGTGATATGCCTTATGATTTGATATCTGAGATTTCTTAATAAGCTTAATTAGAAAAATTAGTTGTCAAATAAATATTCACATATAATTGAAGGTTTGTGGTTCCCATGTTATTCAAGTTTTTGTCAAGTTGGAGTCTTAATTGGGTAGTTGGTTTGTGAGGGAAGTATGTTTTAGAGGATGATCCTAGTGATACAAATTGGTGTGCTTTATGGGGTATATGAGAGTGAAAATATGAATTTTTAGGTCTTGAAGATGTGTTTGTTTAAAATTATGGGATTTGAAAGTTTTAGGTAGGGCTATAAGGAGGCTAGATAGGCCTACTTTGAAGAAGAGTTTCTTTTGCTTAGTTTCTCCAAAATAGAAAAGTATGTTTATTTGAAGGAGATTTCTTGGGTTCATTTAGAGCATATTTCCTATTTGGTAAGTGGCTTGAATTTCTATTGTTGATTCTTGAGGTAGCTTGAGAGAGAAGGCTAGTGAGCCTGTGTGGTAGCTCTTCATGGTGTTGGCTAATGAATCTTAGAGGAAGTCACTCTCAAATGTTTCTTGGTGATCTTTATCAAATTTTAGTGATTTTGTGTATTCTCTCTTCATTGGTTGTAGTGTGTGGTTAAAGAGAGTGTTGGGATAGAGCAAGAGGAAGTTAAATAGGAAAGAAAAAGTAGGCTCAAGGTAAGGGAGAATTTGTATCATATTTTGAATATGATCATTTCCTATTTGATAGTCTTTTTACATCCTCAAGATTAGTCAGTGCCTACTTTGTCATTATGTCAAAGGGAGAGAATGTTTTTGTTATGGGAGTGTTTTGAAAGAGAAGGAAGGTGAGTTTTATATTGTTATATATGTTGTTTATTGACATCAATGAAAAAAGGGAGATATTTTTGGAGAGTTTTCAATGATTTTATGGAGGTTCCCTGGTGAGTGTATGAAGTGCCTTGATAGTCTATGTGACAATTACAAAGAATGCAATGTGTTTCTCCTAGTATGCTTAAAGTATGCTTAGTTGATCTTCTATTTTGGCATGGTTATATATGTTCAATGATGAGTATGATGATTTGAGAATGTGAAAAATGTCCCTAATATGTTTTCTAATCTTTATGTGCTTGTATGCATAAGTGGACTTCGTCTAGTTAATCATTGTTATCATCTAGACATTTTGGTTCTAGTGGTAGAAAATCTAATAAGGAAGTTTGTTGAAATCACCATTTCCACATGTGGATGATTTAGGTGGATTTAGTCATATGGTTTTGATCAAATTAGTCCCCAGTTGTTATGTGTTAAATCTCAGGTCATGCATTTAAATGTAGTCAAATATATGGGGGTACAAAGTTGGGATCTCAGGCATTTTGATAGTGTTTTCTATGTTCAAATAGAGCTAAGTAAGCATGTTAATGATGTCAACATTAATACACATGAAGGTTTCAAGAGGAAATGGTCACATGGGTTTGTTTAATATTTTTCCTTGTTTTTATGCACTAAATCTTAAGTCATGTACCTAAGCACGTCAAAATTTATGCAAATGAAAATTTGGGCTCTTAGGTAGTTTGACAATAATTTCCCATAGCCAAATTTACTCGAGGTAAAAAATATCTGAGTAAGTAATTTGATGGTGTCATATATTGCACAAGTTGGCATTTTAGGAGAAGGTGATCATGTTTTTTTTTTTCAATTTTGAGCCTAGTTTATTTTTTCTAAATTTTAGATCATGCACTAAAGTACATTAAAATATATGCATGAGCAAAATTGGTCTTCTATGAAGTTGAGTGACAATGTTGATTATGGTATATCTCACATGTGTGAGGGTTTTAGGAGTAGATTTTTATATGTTTGGATTCTCCTATGAAAAGAGATCATATGGTCCAAATTATAGATCATGCATCTAAGTGTAGAAAAATATGTGACTATGAAAATTTGGCCTTTCAAGTAAATAAGTAAGGTTCCCATACTTAGTCAAATTTGCACAAGCTAAATTTTAGTTAATATCGAAGGTGTGTGTTTCTCCAATAAATTAGGAAGTAGTGAGATGAGGATAAGTGAATGATGTTTATTTGATTCTCTCTCAATATAAAAATTTAACTTTACAAGAAAATTGATGTCTCTTCACCTAAATTATTTATGTGATTCTTTCTAAATTTGACTATTCTTTTCTATCTTAGCTTCTAAATGCCTCAAATCATACATATAATGGTAAGTTGAATCCCAATATATAGTTAAAAGGACCACATAATAAAATTGAGTACTATGGCAAAAAACTACTCATTAAGGATACATCAAACAAAAGGCACTGATTATATACCTACTATTGGCATTCCAACTTCCAATTTTTAAGATTTTTGGTTGGAAAAATATACATAAAACCTAATTACATAGTTTAACTACTATCAAGATAACTTTAAACATAATGTGTAATCACTTAAACTTTGTTTGTTTCTTTGAAAATTTTATAATTATTTTCTATTTTAGATTTATAATATATTAAATATAGAATACATCAAAATACCAACATAAATTTTGTGTATAATCACCTATCCTTTATTTGATTCTTTCTTATTATAAAAAAAATTAATTGTTAAGTTGATATCTATTTACCTAAATTTTATTGTAGGATTTTTGATGATTTAAACTTTTTTTATTCTCTAAATTTAATAACGATTTTATATCATCATTTTCAAATAGCCAAATTAAAGTTTATTTTATAAACTTTATTTGATTCTCTCTCAATATAAAAATTTAACTTTATAAGAAAATTGATGTCTCTTCATATAAATTATTTATGTGTTTCTTTCTAAATTTGATTATTATTTTCTATCTTGGCTTCTAAATGCCTCAAATCATATACATATATTGGTAATTTGAATCCCAAAATATAATTAAAAGGACCACATAATAAAATTGAGTCCTATGGCAAAAAACTGTTCAGTAAGGATACATCAAACAAAAGGCACTAATTATATACCTACTATTCGCATTCTAACTTCCAATTTTTTAATATTTTTGGTTGGAAAAATATACATAAAACCCAATTACATAGTTTAACTACTATCGAGATAACTTTAAACATTATGTCTAATCACTTAAACTTTGTTTGTTTCTTTGACAAATTTATAATTATTTTCTATTTTAACTTTAAAATATCTTAAATATAGAATAAATCAATATGCCGACATAAATTTTTTGTATACTCACCTAACCTTTATTTGATTATTTCTTGTTATAAAAAAATTAATTGTTAAGTTAATATCTATTTACATAAATTTTATTGTATTCTCTAAATTCTAGAAATATATTTTTTCTCTCAGTTCCAAACACCTTAAATAATTTCTTATGCCAAAATAAAATTAATCACCTAAACTTTATTTTACTCTCTCAATTAATAACTTAAATTTAGAAGAATTGATATTTATCACCTAAAATTTATATGATTCTCTTTAAATTTCATCTTTTTTCCTATCGTGACTTCCATGCCTTAAATCTTGTACATGCTTGTAATAAATTTGAAGGTGTTTTTTAACTTTTGGGTAGGAATTTAAGTTGAAAGGAAGGCATTTTTGATTGATACATGGAGTATTTACTTTATATGGGATAAATGGAACCTTTAATAGATGTGATTTATCTTCTAAACCTACATTTAGAGTTATGTAAGGCATTTTTGCATTGTATGTAGATCTAATTTTTTGCTTTGGAACTTTGTTGACTACTCTATGTTCTTTCATACTAATTGGTGGTTATTTTGGATTGTGTGATACCATATAAAAAAAAATTTACAAATTAGTTTTCCTTATAAGGCTTTAAACCAATGTGGAGGAGGCTAAAACAAAGGATATTCAACATCCAATCAATATTCCAATTAGTGTCAAAGCCCATCTAGGTGATATAAAAAAAATTTACTTCCTTCTTTTTTCTCATATAAAAGCATAAATTGTGAATGGAGAATATTCCCAAAAGAGAATGAAAATTAATTTTTTTTTGGTTGATTTATCCAAAAAAAATTAGTAAGTCATTTGAAAACTATAATTTGTTTCCATTTTCAAAATTAAGAAATTTTTTAAGAAAAAATCAAATTGTGCCAAGAAAAACCAATTTGAAAAATTCATTATCAATAGTGACTTTGTTTGGCATTTACGAGTCATGTCATCACAATCAAATTACTAAACTTAGGACCTTGTATAGATACAATAATGACATCTATGGAAATTCCTTTATAAACTGTCGAGATAAATTAAGAAAAAAACATTTTCCCATCCCCTTTCTTACCAGTTTGAAACCATGGCTTGTTATAAATCCTTAAAATAAGTAATAA
>JARHVA010002669.1:740000-765000 GCA_037957365.1 Torreya grandis
AAAATTTAATCTTAAATAAAATAGAAATCATAAGAATGAAAAGAATAAAATCTCATAAGTAGATTCAACTCAATTTTCATGTGAATATGTCCTTTTCATTTTTGATGATGCAAACAATGCATTTGAAAGTACAACTTGGGACAATGATTATGTTCTAGACATTGGTGTCCTGTAACATATGAATTTATGAAGGTAATTATTTGAGGAGTTTCATGAATAATTTTTTTGTCCAATATATTTGGTAGATAAAAAAATTTGTGACCATGAGGCAAAGGTTTAATATAACTCAAGTCACCAAGATTTATAGACTTCATTCTCTAAAATTTACTATACCTTCGTTAGCATAAAATTAAACATTTTAAATATTGTGTTAATTTAAACATAACAAAAATTTATTTTGATGGATGATGGAGAGGTGAAACTCATAAAAACATGCGATAATATAATTTTTCTACCTAGATATGAGGAAAGAAAATTACTAAAACTCAGGGATGAGAATTTAGAGCCAATATATCTTACTCATCTCATTGAATAAGGAATGCCAAAAATGTTTCTCTATCATTCCATTTTTTTTAGGTATGCTATTAAAATATCCACATAATGTAGGTATTTATTTTTAGTTTTTTTTACTTTACCTAGAAAAATGCTTTCAATTGAACCCTTCATATTGGCCAACAACAAAAGAGAACCATTTCAAATTTTACAAGGTAAAGTTGACAATAAGTTATAGTTATTTAAATATAATTTATTTTATCTTTCAGTTATTTTTAATGGTGGTAAAAACTAATTCATATCATTTGTTTCTCTCTAAAAAATACCGATTTTGATATATCTTTTGAATAAAAAATTAGAATCCTTTGAAACAATTCATAAGTTTTAAAGTATGCTTAAAAATAAATTCCAATCCTGCATTGGGACACTCAAAACTAATAATTGTGGTAAGTTCACTAAAAATGTTCTTAAAACCTATCTAAAAGAAAATGGAATCTATCATCGTCACTCAATCCCTTTAACTCCTCAACTAAATAGAATATTTGATTAGATGAAAATAACTATGATCAGCAAGGTTTGGGAAATAATGTAATTCAAAGGGGTTTAGCCTGCATTTATGGGTAGAAACAAATCAAATAGTTGTATACCTCCATAACATGTCACCATAATCAACCATAAAAATTAAGACTCCATATGAATTCTAGTGTGGTCATCTTCCTTATGTGTGACATCTTAAGATTTTTCAATCCACATAAATCACAAATGCATACTTTTGGTATACTCTGATTCTTTAAGACCATAGATTTTATTTTATGAGAATAGTAAAAAAATTATAATTATAAGACATGTTTTATTATGTGAAACTGAAAGGGACACAACAAACATCTATCAACAATTGAATCGACTTGAGAAATATGCCAAATTTTATGTTTTCATGGACGTTAATATGGAGGTTCAAAATAGTGAAGGGGAACTTGGAGTTAGTAAATAATTTAATGTCTATTGACTCCTATATTTTAAATGAGACTCCCCCTAAAAACAAAATAAAAAATTCATCAGAGGATAGAATGGTGTTATAAAATTAAAGAACTTAAAATCTAGAAAATGAGGAACTAGTGATTCTATAAGATCAAAAAAAATACCAAAATGGGTTAATAGACATTGAAATATGTCAGACCTAATGAGGTTGATAAAATAGGTATTAAAAGTGCCTACATAACCACAAATACTTTAAACTAATTTTTAGATGAAATTTAAGTTATAAGATATAAAATGTTACCTTAGAGGATCCTCTTGATTAAAAGTCAATGTTGCTTTTGGCTTTGATGTGAATTCTTTCAAACAATTTAAAAAACTTATCACATGGAAAAATGGAATGAAAAGTGATTATGATGCATTGATAATAAGTGTAACTTAAAAATTTGTTGATCCTCTAGTGGTTTTTAAACCTATTAGGTGTAAGTGAGTCTTTCTAAATAAGTACAAAAATGATGACTCACTTGAGAATTACTAATCAATGCTTTTCACAAATGGTTTTACTTAAAACTAAGGAATTGATTAAAAATAAACCTTTATATTAACCATAAAGTGGAGTAACATTTGAGAAATGTTGTTTATGTAATATCATATTGGATATAATGTTCACCAAATTAATTTATAAACATTATTTCTTAATGGTGATCAATACACAATACTCGACTCAAAGGTTTTACAGTTAATGACTAAAAGCACAATGTGTGAAAATTGTATAAATTTTTGTATGGTTTGAAACAATCCCCAATAGCATTCTACATAAAAGTAACTTAACACCTCTTAAACATGAACTTTAAATAATTTTATGTTTAAGATGTAACTAATTTTTCCAAAAAAATTAACAAAATAATTGTATGTTTAGTGTGTATGTGGATTACATGTTCATCATAAGAAACAATGGGGGATACATTAAAAATTAAAATCATAATTTATGAAAGAATCTAAAATGGAAGTTCTGGGATATCTTCATTATTATTTGGGTATTCAAATGATAAAAAAACCAACGTATATCTTCATCACTCAACAAAAATACATTGGTGAAAATATGAGCAAGTTTGAATGTACTTTATGAAAAATTGATATTATAGAATGCATCTAATCTTTTTTAGATAAACAAATGAGTAAAAAAATATGCTAAAATATACAATAAATCACACACATTGTTAATATAACTTAGTATTTTCTTTATTAATCTAAAATATGAAAGTACAAAAGATAACTTAAGTATCTAAAAATTAGACATGTAGGATAATAACTTTGGATATGAAACTAAATGTTCAACTATGTGAGGTCATTAAGAATCCAAAAGATGGCTTCAAAATTTCTTGGGACAAGTCTAGTCAACACTAGCATCTATAGGGTGTATCGACATCAATTTTGGTTTATTCCTTATATGTGAAAATTGACATGAAATCCTTCAATTTTAGGTCATGTGTGTGATTGAGGTCTCTTGATTTTCTTGAAAGTCATTGTGTCCTTCATTATTCACTTGGAACACAAGCTCAATAAACTATGAGAATAAACAAAATAAATGGAAAAAAGGGGTAAGTGGTGGAAGATGCATTTTAACTGAACACCCCTTTGTTGAGTGTTACCTTCATAGCAATACTCTGAAGAGGAAATAAAATATATGTATTTATACCATGGCGTGGTGGTGTGTTTGACATAACATTCTAATTTTATATGGTCTTACAATAATTATGTAGATATTAAAATGACTTGTGACCTTAGAGGTGTATCTCAACTTTGCTTAAGTCTACTACGACATTTTGGAATTAGAATTGGGGAGAAGAATACATGCTTTCCTCTAAATGTTAAGTTATATATTTGAGTTTATTTTCAATTATACAAGCCTTTAGTGAGAAAATAGTTAGAAAATGTAGTTTTATAGTGGTATTTTAGGAATTTCCTTGAATAGAATTAGAGAAATGTGTGGATGACTCATTAGGAGAATTTTTATTTGAGAAAATAGCTATTATTTCGCATTAAGACAAGACCAACATAATCAAGCACTACTTGTGAGTGGGATAGTGTTGAAGGAGTGGCCTTATCTAAGGAGTAGAGAAAACTAAATTAGAAGTGTGGACCACTCTAAAAATTAAAATAGGTTTCTTAAAATTAATAATATGAGTATTCAATATAAAAATCAGTTAAGGATGTATGGTGATTTGCATATAAGTAGACGAATAATGGTTCAAAACAATGGAACTAAGCATAAGGTATGTGTGTATAAGAGGATGGTAAAAAGCGTATTGTTTTAGAATTAAATTTTAATTTTCATGTTACCTTTCCCCCATCCACCACCCATTTATTCTAGTAATCTAAAAAATTGAAAACACTAGAGTAAAAGTAAGAGAGTTATACCTGAGCTTATCTATGTTGAGTAGGCTTGGATGTAAGCCACACATTGAGTTGTGCTTCATAAATAACCTAAATTGAAACATGTATAAATACGTCCATACATAAAATTAAAGTATGAAAGTAAAGACAAGAAATAGATAGATAAAATAATAAGGAAAAAATATACATGTTTGGGTAAGTAAACCATTATCTTTTCTATGAAAAAATGGCGAGTGTAGAGAATATGACCCTTGGGGATTTATTTATTCAAACAATTGGATTGGATTGTGCATGCACCAATCCTAATTGGAATAAGAGTTTGATTAAGAACTCAATATATGCTTGAATCTTTCACTACATATTTGAGGTAGTAATTTGCCTTGAAATATATGTTTGAATTCCAATAGATTATTCTAGTGAAAATTTTGGTGTAAAACTAGGTAAATCAATGAATGCAGATGGAATAAGATTATTTTTTAGTGAAAAACTATTTTAGAACCAATATGATCTAAGTCTATTCTATAGAACATAGAGAATGACATGGATTTACATTCTTTCTATAGAAATTGCTGAATCACTAAACAAGTAAGTGATCATGTACAGCACACATGCCCCCAAATTGATATCTAGGTATATTGATTTTTAAAAATGCATAGAATAATTTGGATTTCTATGTAACACTATGTAAGATTTATAAACACATACTATGCATGATACCTCAAATTCTAACCAAAATATACGATAACCTATAAATAATCTTTTTTTTAACTAACTGATGAGAATTATTATGCAGACTGGGTGAAATTATAATAATTCTAAAAAAATATGTTTCTATCTATTAGGATAATAATGCAATGTTCTAGGAAAAACTAACACAAATATGCAATTGGAGTGTTTTTGTGTAAAATTGGTTTTTAGGTGAGAAATGGGTATTAACTATGATTGTCTATGAAATTACTACAATCCAATCCACTTTGTATGCCCCCTCTTTTTAGGTGGGTTGCAAAGCCTACACAATAACTTATTTAGAAATAAACATTTATGTGAATGATGTTATATAAAATATCATAATTTATACTAATAATGATAACATTATATACTATGTCATCATACTTATAATATAATCAAATATTAATGTATAATATATTAAATAATAATAGTGTGTCCCACTACATAGGCAAAAAAAATTCAAAAAATTCCTAAAAAATACTTATCTATTTTTTTTAAAATGAAAAATGTATATGCATATCATATTTTTATGTATAACCCCATATATATATATATATATATATATATATATATATATATATATATATATATATATATATATATATATATATATATATCCAAAATAAATATATTTTGAGGGAAGATTGGAAGTGTATATGACCTATTTATACCAAAAAGTTAGATAAACTATTATACGTTGCCCTGGATACATGTACAACTAAGCATAAATAGTGACATGTATAGGTAGATGTTAGCAATTAGGCACATAGTGAATAAATGATCAATTTTGAGTACTTGTAACTAAATAGAGCCACATGAGTAAAATGCATGCTATCCATAATGGCATCATAAAATTGGGAGAATGCATGATATCCACCATGGAATCTAAAGATGAGTGAAACATAACAAACAATAGTCATGGCCATGATGCACAAATAAAAAACACACATAAAATCATGTAAAAAAATCAAGAATTCCATTGGTCCACATACAAGGGACATGTTCAAATTTCACTCACAAGCATAAAATCATACAATAAGGCTTAGAGGACATGTTCAAATGTCGACAATTGGGTAAAAGGATACACACAAATCATGAAGAAAAGAACTTTATGATGATAAACATGCATGAGTAAGTGAAATTAATCTACATATAGTAATTTATGACATTATTACATTCATGAACTAAAGTATCTAGTGAGATAACAATTTTAATGTAAGGGATCAAATAATAATAGATTTTTTTGTAATGTATTAAACTAAAGTATGAAAAATAGGGATAGTCATATAATAATGAAACATATGTAAAATAATTCCCCCAATAAACTGGTTGAGATGTAAAAAATTATAAGGCCTATGACTACTTTGAATTTGAAAAAATAAAGCATGTGTTCACTGGAATGTCTATTAGAATTAGACAAGAGTGCAGTGCATTATTGTCTAGGTTAGAGTGGCTTTATCTGTGTAAAGTTTTTGAGCCTAAGACTTTATAACCTCTTGAAACTACATATAAGAGTGATAAACTATATGTTTTGTAACTCAATCAAGTACACTTAATATTATTTGATATAAAAATATAAATATAGAAGTACTACATATACTGATCACAAATCAATTAATGTAAACAAAATATACATATCATGCATAAGTCCCATTATTTTAATTTTTTGTAATTTTGTAATTTTTTATTTTTTTGATTTATGAATTTATAGAAAGAACGTACTAACCAATGACTCTTGCAAGAACCTCCAAATCAATGGGTTGTTTGTATAGCATAGGAAGGATGACCTCTCAAGAATGTAAAGTGTCATGCCACTACGAAGTAGTTGCTCTCAACTTGGAATCTAAAAACTAATCTGACACTTTAACATAAGTTTCATTATAACAATGATAATTTGTATTATTATGTGTATGTGGTTTAGCATGGTGAACTCTAGGAATATTCAGAACCCATCATGGAGTGTACAATTTATATGTCAATGTTCTTTATGGAAAACTCTTAATGCTTTGTAATACTAATTTAGGATATGTTGGTGTAGATATTGGAATATTTGACAAATCATGAACTAAGTGTATTTTCAAGGATAGGTCTTCTTGGAATTTTTACAACTTGTTTCTAAGTTCTATGAGTAGGTTGAACCTTTTTATGTTGTTAAAGGGAAATATTTTGTATAGGAACAATAACCTTAGGTTAGAGGTGGTATTCAAATGAAATACCATGAAATATGATAACCTCATTATCAAAAATATTTTAAAATATTTTTGTACTATAGGAGGAACTATGTAAAGGTGTTGAATCCAAGTACATCCCCATAATACATCAAAGGCTCCTACACTAGGTACTACTATGAACTTGGTGGCCAGATGTGCTAGACCAACCTAGAGTGGTAATGTGATTTCACTAATATAACTCTGAACATGACAATTAAATACATTTATTATTTTTGTTTTAAGAAGTATAACTTGATCTATGTATCCAAAATGAGAGATAAGTGTGATAGAGCATATATTCACACTTTAACCATTATCAACCATGACAATATGTATGAATTTATAATTTATGTAATCACAAGTAAATACAGAGTGCAAATCAAAACCATTATCATCAATCTCATCCTATGAAAATGTGTTAAGTGGTTTATATAGCACTAAAAAATGGTAGTACCAATGATGAAATTTAAATTATGTTTTTCCTCTATATGAAGATGATAATAAGTTGGTGGAGGATGTGCATTATATGTGTAATGCAATTTCAATTTGTCTATTATTTTTTGCCTTATATTATTAGAGAAAGGATCACCTAATATCTTCATCATTCTATTATCACTTATTTTGTACTTTATACTTTTAGTACATGTGCTCACATCAGTAATGTTCTCATCATTCAAATCTTGAATCTTTTGTTTCAAATTGATGCATTAATTAGTATCATGCCCTACTAATCTATGAACATCACAAAAAATGTATTGATAAAATTCTTATGGAATAGGTTTACTTAAATAATCCTATTTAATGGGAGGGATTGATATGAGATGAAAGTATGATAACTTATTTAACACCTTGTTTGGAGCTTTTAGAAAGTTTGGAAACTATCTCCTTGCAGGAGTTGATAATACAATATGTAGAGTATAATCTAAAACTAAATTCATTATTGCCTTTGGTGCATTCTTATTTTTAGTTAATCTCACATTGTATGGTGGCGTAATCAGATTATTTTCATGAGAAGTGTAAAATTGGTTGGTTTCAAACTTTGGCTTATTCATTTCAAACAATTTGACTTATCATTCATTAACTGTGAGACAAAAATCCATGAATAAAATAAACTTATTTAACATAATAGATTCATGTAGAGGTGGTAACAAACTCTATGTGAATATTTATTGAAATTAATTATCTTCCATATGAATCATAACATTAAATAACATGGTCTTATACCATAATACATATTCTCTGATAAGATCATTAGATTCTTGTTTGAGATGAGAAATCTGAGTATATGAAATATTTTTACTTAAATTAATTGAGGAAAAAGCATGGAAAAAATATACCAAGGGATAGAATGCATGAATTAATAGATGTGGTAAATCATATAACCTTCTTAGAGTATAATATTTTAAGAAAGTCTGAGAAATAACATAATCAACAACCAATTGTTGGACACATAGTCCATACATGCTATGTGAAATGCTCTCAAATGTTTCTCAATGTCACCTTTTTTATCATATGGTAAGTTTAGGTGCCATGAAACTAGTTGGTAAAGGATATTTTGAAATATGCCAAGCGAATGGATTATATAATATAGTATGAGAACCAAGTCCTTGATAAGGTATTGAAATATTTCATTCCATTTTTAACACCTTAGCTTGTAGAGCAAAATGAGTTTTCATAAGGGATTATGTATCAAGAATAGAATGTTTTCTTACCAAAGTTGGTTTCATAAATAACTAAGTATGAATTATCATAATAACATATTGAAACCCTTGGATTACACCCATAGTATATTTTGGTATATAGATTGTATTGAATGATTCTAATAAATGAATGGAACCCATAGCATTGGAAGTATTATATGATTGATAAATGTTTCCAATTTTTATTTCCAAATGAGTTTTAAAAAATTCCTCATAATCTTGATATTGTTCATGTATTGTTTCTTGAAAGTTAATAATTATTTTTACTTTATTAATAACTGGTTGCTCATCATTGATAGGTGGAATTACATCTGAAATCTCATCTTGAGAGTTAATTTTGTCTTGATTATATTGTTCACAATTTAAAAGAATTGTCATGCACTTATAAATATTTAGTTTATTCATTAATATATAAAAGTTATGATATACCCTTGTTTTTATCCACCTTATAATCCTTATGAAAAGAAATATGAATATGCTCAACTAGAGTATCACTTAGTCTAGAAATTATTCTAAGAGACGTATAAAAAAAATTCATAGATTTCATAAAATATTAAGTAAAAAATTGGAAAATTGTTGCTAAAAAGGAATTTGCCAAATATGAAAATCCTAATACATCAATTTGAAGCAAAAGAAATGAAAGAAACCCAAGAAACATATATGTTTGTGGTTTCTTAAATAGTCAATGAATAGATAGGGCTATCAATATTTTCTACATAAAATCGAGATTAGGGAATGAATCTAATCTAATATAGATAAATAATTGAGTAAATAAAAATGTTAAGATATAAAATAAATCAAACAAACTAATATGGAACTTATTATTTTTTTAAAATATGAAATAAAAAGAGGAAATTACCAAAGATGAATGACTTATCTCAAAATTAGACATGTTATAATATGATTGTGACTATGAAACTGACTGTACAAATTTATGAGGATAGTGTGAATAAGAAAAATAGATTTTAATTTGTTTAGGACAAGGCCCCTCTATTTAGATGAGGTTGTTTTTCACTATGTTTTATATGGTGTGCTAACATATTATATGTTTTCCATGTGTATCAAAACCCTTCTACCATAGGCCCTTTGTACATGATTTGAGTCACTTGATTAGCTACAATATCCATTATGTATCTTCTTCTTCACCTAGAACCCCAACTCAATTGACCATGAAAAATAAACATAAAAAATGGTTAAAATAGGTTAGTGGTTGATGTTGTGCTTGACCTCAACACCCTTGTGTTGAGAACCACCTACATAACAATAATCCAAAGAGTGATCAAACTCAATGTATTTATCCCATGTTATGGTAGTTTGTGTGTGAAATATTGGTACACTATAATATATTGACGTGTAAATAATGTAGTTATGTGATTTTATAATGACATGTGACCTGGGAAGTGTATTAAAACTTAGATAAGGGTTATTAGGGTTGTGTGGATTCATAATTAGAAAGAATCAGTGTTTTCCTCTCAATGTACAATTACATATTTTGGTGTTTTACAATCATATGCTCCTTTAGTGAGAAAATGGTTATAAATTTTAGATTTATAATGGTTTTTTTAGAATTTACTTGAATGGGACTTGTGAAAAATTTGGAACAACCCGTTAGGTGAATTTTAATTTGAGAAACTAGTCATTATTTGGTGAGAGAATGAGATCATCAAAATAAGACATTATCAATGAGTAACATAATCTTAAAGGAGTGGCATCCCTCGAAGTGCCAAGATAACCAAACTACACATGTAAATAAGATTAAAAGTGATTTTATGTTTCTTCGAATGAATAATATAAGTATTTGGTATGAGAATTTATTAATGGTATAAGGTCATCCTCATAGAATTAATGGAATAGTAGGTCAAAGTCATGGAACTGGGCATGAGCTAAGTGTTCTTAAAAGTATGGTCACAAGTGCATTATTTTAGCTTTAAATGTTAATTTTAGTGATTAAAAAATGATAGACTATAATATTTTCAACAGATCCATGGAAAAAATGTAAAATTGATATCAGAAGATACCATATGTTTAATTGACGAAACTAAATATATACACTTCAATGGCACTATGATCTATGTGACCATAACTAGATGAAATATTTATTTTGATGTTATTTTTCTTTCTCAATTCATACAAAAACCTGGGTAAAGTCATTGGATAGAATAAAAATAGTCCTTAGATGTCTCAAAGGAACTCAAAATTTTGGCCTCAAATAATATACATTAGGAGACTTCAAACTAGTCATATATTCAGATTTTGATTATGTTGGTGATTTAGAAGATGGAAAAACCTTTTTTAGGTTTTTTTAATAAATCGAGGAACAGTAATTTTTAGTTAAAAATCAAGTATGTAATTAGTGCCATAAATTTTTGTAACAAAATTAAAACACATGATAGCTTCTAAGGCATCTAGAGATATTTTTTAACTTATAAGGGTTATATAAAATCTATTGGAATAATAGGTTTCATCAACACCTATCATGGTTGGAAATGCATTTATAATTGAAAAGAAAAAGAATCCAATCTTTCACTATTGAACCATGTACATCAACACTAAATTTCATTTTATTTGGCATTATTTGAAAGATGGCAATGTAAAATTTATGCATTTTCCTATTGCAAAGAAACCATTAAATATATTAACAAAATCACTAAGATGAGTTTTTTTTTTTTTTAAATTTCAAATATAATTTTTGTGTCATAATAATGCTACAAATTTAGGGTGGGATGTAAAATATTGTAATAAAATAATTTTAATCCTAAGTATAATTGTAGGAAAGTATTTTTTTCATAGTAGTAGATAGATAGTCTCCATATCAACCTCAAGAGTCTTCTTGGGATATGATTGAATAATCACATGATTTGTTATATATTATTGTAATCTCTCATTCTTAATTAATTAAGTAATTTTGGTTCACTAAATCTTGTTATTACATTGTCCTTCTATTCATAGGTTGACACACCTAAAAATAATACATATGTGGTTATTAATCATAGAATTATTTTATTTTGATTTACATGTTTACCTATCATTTATTAGTAAAACTTACCCATATTAAAAACATAATGTAAAACCTAATTAATATAACTAAAAACTTTATTTTTGTAGCTAGGAAAAATTCATGGGAGATTTCCAACATTAATGAGTATTGGAAGGCGATATAACTCACAATTACAACTAGAAAATTCAACTTTTTGAAATAAAAAGATGTTAAATTTGTTAAAAATTTTAATTATATTAATAAAATCTTAATAAAACATACATAAAACTTCACATAACATAATAATATTGAATTTGGAGAATATAGTGTTGTAGTGTAAAGGATAAAGAAAATGTTGAGATTCAATTTGTGGGTAAAAGTAAGGATAATAAATAACATAACTATTGTATTGAAATATAATTCACAATTACAACTAGAAAATTCAACTTTTTCAAATAAAAAGAAGTTAAAATTGTTAAACACTTTAATTATAATAATAAAATATTAATATAATATACAATAAACTTCATATAATATAAATAATATTGAATTTGGAGAATATAGTATTGTATTGTAAAGGATAAACAAAATTTTGACATTCAATTTGTGGATAAAAATAGGGACAATAAATAACATTTTCAAAAAGATTTTTCATATTATCTGCAATCAAAATTTTAAGCCCTCCTTTCCCATATATATATAATTATTAAATTTAATAAATATTTTAAACCTCTATAAGATACAAGTTATCAATACAAGGTTACATCAAACAAAGGATAATAACACTAAGCTTCATCATTCACACTAGATAGAACTAGAGTTAGAACTTGATTACAGTTAGTCATATTAGATCGTGCAAGTAAATCAAGAACATAATTAGATTTTTCAATAGTGACCTTGGAGTCAGACTAATAAATTCTAATCCTAAGGAAGTAACATAATAAGCCTATGTTGGTCATTGAGAACATGTTAGACAAATAATTTTTCCCTACTACAATGGTAGATGAATAAATCCCTATGATCAATAAGCCATCCACATAAAGATCGAGAGTTAATAGTGAATCATCATGATGCAAACCATATACATTAGGATAGGAATTAATTTTGATGAACCCAATTAAAAGAAGAAATGAGTCCATTGTGGTATATGAAGGTCAAGGAGATTATTTGATGCCATATATATATTTTTGAAGTCTTCAAAATAATGAATAATATTCCATAAAACATTATGTTTTATCCATGTATATCTCCTCCTTGAGGTCACTATGAATAAAATCACTCTTCACATCCATCTGAAGAACATCTTAGTGATGTGTTATGGCATGGAAAGAGTGAGTCAGATTGAGTTCATTTTTTTAAATATGGTAAAATTTACAATATAGTCAACGCCACATGTACCTAAGAAAAATTCTTTACAACCAAATGTCTTTTGAACTTGTCTATTGACCTATCTCAAACAATTTTTTTTTGATAGATCATCTACATCGAATAAGTTTTCTTCCATTGGATAGAGGGACCATATACCATGTGTTGTTCTTAATCAAGGAACCATACTCCTTTTCCATAAAAGTATCCCTGTTAGGAGTGATTGATGCCTTAAAAAATGATTATGGATCAGAAGTAGATGTAATGAATACATGGAGGACATTATGAAATAATGAACATGTCTACTTGGTGTCTGATGGATCTCTAACCTAATATACAACACATTGCATTATCTAACTAGCCAAAAGATTAAAAAAGATATAGAGTTATATAAGATTCCTTGTCCTCTAAAGATAATCTTGGATAAGGAGACGTGAATCCCCATCACTACTCTCATCATAGAAAATAAAATAAGAATCTAGATCATCATGAAGGTGCTTAAGTGGATCTAAATCATTAGAGATGTCATCAAATCCTAGTGACTCCAAAGAAGAGGGATAAGTGTCAAGTGTGGATTTTGAAAGAACCTCTTGAAAATGAACACTTATATCAATGAGAAAATCATGAGTGGTGGTATTGTATCCCTTAACACTGTTAGGATATCTGATGAAGATGCATGGTTGACTTTAAGGTTCCATTGCCTTACATTTATTTTTAGGAGTATAGGTCATTCAGAGGATCCGAACAATTGAAATTAATTAAAAATAGGTTTCTAGCTACTTCATGATTTAAAAGGAGTAACTCCATTAAATTATTTATGAGGAACTTAGTTATGGATATATTAAACATAGTTGATGGCCACATCCAAAAATTGAATTGCAATAAAATTATAGTGTAGCATATAGTTGGTCATTTCCTTCAAATACCTATTATTTCACTCGACAACACCATTTTTATGAGGACTATATAGAACTATAAATTACATTTCAATCCCCTTTAAATTTCATAATTGATCTTGAATTGATTGCTGACATAATCATCACCAGTATCTATGTAGAAAATATTGATGTCCTTACCTTGCTTTTTTTATACAAGTGTCTTTAATTCATAAAAATGATCAAACTCCTTAGACTTATGGTTAATAAATTACATCGAAATATGTACCTAAATAATTCATCAATAAATGTAAACATGTATTTAATCATGTTAAATTAAGGACCTAAAAGTGGACCAACAATGTTAATGTGAACTAGCTCCAATATTTGCTTAGCTCTCCATGATTTGACTTTGTCATACTTTAATTTTGGATGTTTATAAAGTATGTATCCTTGGAAAACTAAATCATAAAAACAAACACAAGGAAACCTTGAAACCATGTCAAGATGAGTGAGTTTCTCTAGGTAGTCATAGTTAACATGGTTGAATAATTCATGCCATAATTTACTCACCCCATCCTTATGGGTGAGTATATCAATATAAGATTGACTAGGATAAAAATGAGAGAAATTGTACAACTAGGATTAGTCATATTCTTTCCAAAATTCAACTATAAATTCATTTTGTACCTCCATAATGACCACAAAACTATGTGTGAATTCAACTCTCTTATCTCACCATATGTGAGTGATCTGATAAATAGATAAGAGATTAGTGGAAAATGAGGGAATACATAGAACACCCTCAAGTGTGACATAACCCACTTCAATTGACCCTATCTCACTAAATTCTATGGAAGTGTCTTCAATTAGCAAAATGGAAGTCATATAAAAGGGATTTAAGGGTGAAAAAAGGTCTTGTAATGAATCTATGTGGTGTGAGACACTAGAATAATTTACCCATGTGGAAGGCTAAGATAGGACAATAAGATAGGACAATAATAAAATAATTACCCTTACCTTTTCCATTACTATTTTCTTTATGCTTAGAAGACTCATATGATGATGAACTCTATTTGACTGAATTATAAAGACTGGTGTTGTTTTTCTCAAGCATCTTAATAATTTTATCAATCTAATTCTTAATGAATTTGGTTTCATCAATCCCTATTTTCTAATAGTAAGCATATGTTAGTCTCTCTTTATTATGTGTCCCACTTGAAGAGGAGGAATTATTTGATTCTTTAGACGTAGCATTATATTTATGACACTTTCTTTGGTTTGACTCCTTGTTTTGTTTCTTCTCCTTACTCTTGGAATCCTTCTATTTTTCAAGACTCACAATTAAGGCATGTGATTTAGAGGACTTTAGTGTACTCATTTTAATAATCTTATCTTTCCCCTAAGTCATGTCAACATCAAAATAATTCAAGTATAGGATGGTCCATGTAGCTTCAATAGAATGCTTGGTGGTATGGTGGGTAGAAAAAATGATAGAATAGTTTAAACCCAATTTTTCAAGGATTGAAAGAATCAATTTATCATCTTTTTGTAAATGCCACACATTTTAAACTACAAAGTGAGTGATTATAATTTGGTGAAGAATTCTTATATTCAATCAAAGTTATTTTGAATAAAAATAATGAGTTAGTTATCAAGCTCATGATCCCCCATTACATCCTACTTCCTAAATATTTTTATATTGTGATCCAAAAATCATTAAGAGTAGTTATAGATCTAATGTGAAATACCAAGTCATGAGACACTAATAGGCATAACAGACCATATGCATCTTCACATTTTCTAAACCACTTTACCTTCTTTACATTAGTTTTTAGTTATGTTTCAAAACCCATAGTGATCTATTGAAAACCTTTAATCCTGAACAATATTTGTTCTCTGATTTTCCACTCATGATATTTGAATGGTGTAGGAAATGTTAAAATTGACTCTGGTCCATGGTCTAGAAAGGAGGTATGTCCTAAACTGATAGTGTAAAAGAAACATAGAAATTTAACCCCCTGAAACTTGTAGAGGTTCAAATTTAAAAGGTTAAATAATAGAACATATGAATAGATCTAAAAAAATTTGGAATTTTAAAAAAATGACACCTGAAAAGGAATAGTAGGATAAAGATTAAATGTGAGTTTGAAGTTCTTGCTTTTAAAATAAATTTCCACTTTACATAAATTTTGGGTGTGAAAAATTTGGACCCAAATTTTAATCAAAAGTTAAATCCCCTTGGGTTGGTTATTACCAATGGATAAAATCCCATATGACTAAGGGATAATCCCTAAGATGAGTGATCCCCTCTCTTAATGTTGTCACCCTAAGGGAATTTTATAATGTTAATGTGATAGATACAAATTTTAAATGAATAGTAACTTTCATTTCCTTACGAAATTTGGTTTATGCACACATATCATTTGAAAAAATAGTGGTTCAAATATAGGATGGAAGAAACATTACATTGTGAAAATGAACATGAGAAAAAATAGGAGGTCATGAAAATGGGTGTGGGTAGAAATAGAGGTGGGTAAAAATGGAAGGTTGTCTATGGGGGGATCAAGTTCCAAATAATGTCTTGGTAGGCCTTGCATTCTGGTACATGTCTGATCAAGGCTCAGATTCTATTGAGTTTCTAAATGAGGGTCAGGTTCTACTGACTTCTTAGGCAACCATCAGACTCTATCATGTGATAGGGAAACTACCAATTTTTTTTGTTGTCTAGATGAATGAAGGATTCTACAAACCATGTTTGTAGGGGTAAAATTCCACCATATTCTCAGTCATGGGTCTAAATCCATCACATGTCCACAGAAGCTTCTACATTTGATAATGTTTATGTAGGAGTAAAATTCTTCCAAGTCTATAAAATAGCTAAAATCTTCAAATCTGGTATTGCAATGAAGAAAACTCATGAACACCCACCAAGTGTCTTGAGAAACCCAAAAATATTTTTTCCAAAAAGTCTAATGCCATATATATTTATATAAATTCTAAGAAAATGCCTTCAAATCCTCCAAAAGCATTCAAAATCAACTTCAAAAAAATTAGGTCATGTTTACAACTAATCCAAGAGTTTTCAAACCTTATGAATCCAATGAAATAGTCTACATTTCAAGGAAAATAGAATCAATTAGATAACTTACCAAAAAAATCCATTATTTTTTTTCTGAATTTAGATACGTAAAAGATCCCATAAGAAGTGCAAATCTAAGAAATGGTGAATTAACAATATGTAGGGTAAAAGAATACTTGATATGTGACATGCAAAGTAAAAAATAAATATTTCATAATATAATCTATGTCATTAGGCTACCAAAAGCAATCGAATACCATGTTGTAGTGGACCACGATAAATAATGGAGACTAGATAGACACAAATGCACACATATCTGAAACATGTAACTAAAATTTACAAAATAGATAGTATATTAGAGAAGTGAAATAAAAAATCAGAAAATAAAAAAGCTTAATTATGATCATTCATTAGCCAAAATATATTTACGAAAGGTACATTAAATAGATAATTAAAAAAATCAAAATTGGAAAGTAAGGTTAGTCCATATTTTCCCTAATGACGTAAATGACACCTAAGCAAGTTAAACATGTGTAGTGACCAAACATTAAGTGGAATAAAAACCTACATATATAAAAAACAATTTTTTTGTGTTTAATATACTAATTATTATTAGGTTTTTTTAAAAAAAATCACAAATACATATTGGTAGGTAAGAGAGGTAGAAGGATGAGGAGGAGGTATAGGGGTATGTACAAAAGAAGGATGGAGTGATGCAATATTATCCAAGATGTAGGGAAATATTTCATCATGCATGTACCATTTTTTAAATTTATCCTTTGGCACACACATATTTAGATAATTTTTTGGGGAGAAAATATTGGATAGGTTTTTATTTACACAACTCACAGAAAAGGAATGTGAGGCTTAGATAATTATGCAAACTGTATAAAAAATTAAACAACAAAAGGATTAAGTGATAATTCTATTATCACATAATAAATTCATTTTTAGATATCAATGCATATATAGAAAAATAATGTGTAGAATAAAAAATTGGTGTTTATATAAGTTAGTGTATCTTAGATAAAATTGACTGCAATTTTATTGGAAATGTATTGTAAGGATACCTATTAATTATTAGTATGTGTGTGGAACCGTGATGACATGTGTTGGATTGCATGAGTTTTCTTAAATATTTATTGCATGTAGTACTTTAGAATATCCTATCTAAGATTTATTGGAGAGTTGTCAATGATGTCATGATGATGTCATGGAGGTACCTTGGTGAGTGGATGAGGTGCCTTGATAGTCTATGTGACATTGACAAAGTTTACAATGTGCTTGTCCTAGTATGCTTGAAGTATGCTTGGTTGATCTTCTATTTTGGCATGGTTAAAGATGCTCAACGGTGAGTATGATGATTTTATCATGTAAAAAAGTTCCATAAGATGTTTTATAATATTTGAGTGCTTGTAAAAATAAGTGGATTCCATTTGGATGATCATTATTGTCATCTAGCCACTTTGGGTCTAGTGTTAGAAAATATTAGTAGGAAGTTTGATGATGTCACCACTACCACCTATGGTTCAGTCAGGGAAAGCTGGTGATATGGTTGTGATCACATTAGATTTTATTTTTTATGCATTAAATCTTAAGTCCTGCACCTAATCGTAGTCAAATATATGTGGGTGCAAATTTGGGCTCTTAGGCATTTTGATGATGATAGCATTTGCATATATGGAGGTTTTAGGAGGAAATCGTCACATGGGTTTTTTCATTATTTTTCCTAGTTCTTATGATCTAGATCTTAGGTCATTCACCTAAGCACGTCAAAAGTTATGCAAGTGCAAATTTGGGATCCCATGATGTTTGAAAGTATTTTCCCATAATCAAATTTTCATGAGGCAAGAAAGAGCCAAGTAATCAGTTTGATGGTGGAATATCTCACACATGTGGACATTTTAGGAGAAGATGATCATATGGGTTTGTTCATTTTTATCCTACTTTATTTTCACTAAATTTTAGATAATGTGATGAAGTGCATCAAAAGATATGCATGTGTAAATTTAGCCTTCTAGGTAGTTCTAGGCATAGTTGGCTCTATGGAGTAAAATTTTGAGTGAGCATGTTTCTGATGGTATATATCACATATGTAAGGGTTATAGAACCAAATTGTTATATGGTTAGATTGTCCTATGTAAGGAGATCATATGGTCCAAATTATATATTATTCATCCAAGCATAGAAAAAGATGTGACTGTGTAAATTTGGCCTTCTATTTAGATGAATAGGGTTCCCATACTTGTCAAATTTTCACAACTTAAAGTTTGAGCAACATTGACAGTGCACGTTTATCTAAGAAGTAAAGAAGCAATGAGATGAGGACAAGTACATGATGTTTAACACTGAACAAAGATAAAGACCAAGCTCCTTCCAAGAATCAATGTTGAGTGGGTGATCCTACATATAGAGATCAATGACATGAGTGGAATCAAAGTTGTCAACTAATATTTGTTTAACAATGTTAAATATTGTGCTACGTATAGGAGATCAATAGAGTGTGTTAAGGTAAAGTCTCCAGATTACACGAGATGAGGTTAACTGTCATATGTTTAACATTTGGATTTGGTAGAATATGTATTAAATATGAAACAAGATTGAAGGAATGTGTTTAATCTAAGTAGTGAGGACATGAGATGCAAGCATGATGTTTGAATTTTAACTATGAACGTTTTCATTTAAATATTTAAATTTACAAAGAAAAAACTAGTGCTCTATATTTTTGGATATAACTTTCAAAGCAGGTAGAATTTACCCATGATGTAAAAATTGAACATGTAGAGGACTCCAAGGCACATTTATAAATATAGATTTAAACATTTTAAAATTTTTAAAAACGTAGTTATGAAGGTTCAAAGTTAATTGTATGTTTGTGCATGAACTGTAAGTAACTTGAGAAGATTGTTTGATCTTGTTTTGATATTTTTTGATATCACTTAATGAATTAGCTAATGGGTAGGGTTTCATACTCCATGGTGATGTGCTATGTGAATTTTCAAGGTTTGACCATTTGTATGTAGTATGAACAATAGTTTATAAGGTGACTATGTGTTCATTCATAATGATTGTGTGCACATAATGGTTTTTGAGTGAATTATGCTTAATTATAAGGGTTCTATGTTGGTTGTTGGAACTTAAGGGGGACCTATAGATCATATGGAATTAGTCCATGATATTGATAGTAGCTATGTAGTCTTTTTTTTATTTGATTAAGTTGTAAATGAGTAAATGGGTTCACTTGAGACATATAAGGGCTACAAGGGCCTTATTAACAGTTATAACTACTTAAGGGTGATCCATAGATGTTATGGGAAACCTATGAAGATTTTTTTTAAGCCACATATTTATGTGAGAGATGAATTTAGGATTAATTCATGCCTAATGGATGACCAAGGTAGTGATTATCATGTTTATTCTATAAATAGTAAAACCAAATGTTTTGGTTTCTGGATTTAACTTATGAGACTTTAAGGGTTGTGTAGATGTGGAGCTAAGTGAAGGACACAAGATTTGAAAGAGAACTTATAGGTCAATGAGTACTAGTAGAGAGTAAAGAGAATCATACGTGCTTATCTGATCAAGGTGATGAAGGTGATCACATAGATCATTGGAGCTAACAAGCTTAGAAGAGGTAGAATGAGTGAATATGCTCATGAGACTCTTTGAGAGAGTGTGTATGGTGAATGAAGGCAAGGTGAATGTTTTGTGTGCCCATTTGATGCATTGAAAGGAAAAACAAATTGAGGAATATTTTTATGACTTATAGGTCATAATTATGTTGGCACATTAGTGCTCTTATATATTAAGTGTGAGTAAAGGTGAAGAGTGATTATTAGAGGTCCATAATTAGGCCTTGAAGACATTAGTTCAAAGGTGGATTTGTTCTTAGGTGTTACTATGGTAGGTTATAATCTAAGGGGGTTATAACCTCCTTTCAAGATGAAACCTTTTAAAGGTCTAGTTGTTGTGGTAGGTCAGCTAGATAGGTGTGGCAACACCTTATGGGATTGTAGTCTCAATAAATAGGAATTTTCGTACCTTGATCAATTGAAACTAGTCTAAATTGATCCTTATTATAGGATAGTAGGCAAATTATAGGTTCCAATGAGTTTTTTCTCCCAATAGGGTTTCCCACATATGTCATGTGTTATGTGATTGATCTTACATTGTCTCTCTTGCTCTTCGGTATGAATGATGTGTATTCTTCATGAATGTTTATGGTAACTATTTAAGTGTTTGTAAATATTATAATTGAATTTTTATTATTTTGGATCATTGATTCACCTCCCCCCTCTTAGTGATTGTACCTCTAAAAATTGGTATTAGAGTGGGTTCCTTAGAGGAAGCCTAATAGATTGAAGGCTATCCTAAGTAGGTACAAATATGGTTAACTAATTGAAGAAATAAAATCAATAGTGGAAGGCTATGATGAAGGCACTTGAATAAAAAATATATACTTTAAATAAAGATGTCGAAGAGGATGAAAATTTTTTCAATGATCTCAAGGTTTAGGTAGTAAACACCAAGACAAGATTGTGTTGAAAAGAAAAGGACATCATGTTTGATAGCTAAGCTTTCCATAATAATAGAGATGATGAAAAAAAATAAGAAAAGAAGTATGAGGAACACATCAAATCTATTGAAGTACATGCATATAGATTGAAAGACATGGCCAACAAGGTCAAAGAGGATTAATAGAAGATCAATATTATTGAGGATCAGTTAAGGACTAAAAATCTATATTCAAAACAACATGAGTGTAATCAACTGAAGGTTGAAATGAAATCATTGAAAAGTGAACATGATATTGTTATAGTCAAATTGGATTAGCTGGAAGAGAATCATGAGAATCTTGAGTATGTTAAGGAGAATGAAAGATTTGAAAAAAATACAAGAAGATATGTTAGACAACAAAATGGTTCAAGGTATGTTAGTTTATTTCATGTTCATTACTATACATGTAATAAGTATGGTCATAGAGCTAAGGACTGTAGAAGGAAGTTAGTCAAGTATGGACATTCATGGAACCTTAGAAGAAAGAGAAATTAGTGATGGAGAAGTCATAACTCAAATCAATCAAGAGTTATGTTGAATGATGTTGTTTGATAAAATTGTAGTGAATTAGGACATATTACCACATTTTACAATAATAGTCTAAAGAAGAATTTTGCTCCTAAGAATCAATCAATGGTGTTGAGACCCAAGACTATGAAGGATAATATTAATTAAGGTGGATTGGATGCCATATAAAATAAGGAATTAAATAAGAAGAAGATACATGACTGCCAAGAGAATTTGTCTTCTATATAGATAGAAAAATAAGATCACAATCATCATCAAGCAAAATGTATGATTGATCTTGTTTTTTCATTTATCATAGAGTTGGTCACATTGCTAGGTATTGTCAAAATAGATTGAAGGAGTTCCCAAAGAAAAATAAGGTGTATGAAGATCCTAGTGTGCAAGGAAAAAGTCATAAATGTGCATGGAAGACAAAGGTGAAAAGTGTCAATCATGATGATACTCAATGTCCAAGTAATATATTTACTATGGTGGAGAATGCTTCAAAAGTTGAAGAGTGCCAAGGGCTATCATTATCTACTCATGTTGTGATTAAAGAGACCAAGATTTTGGTTAAAGCTAGTCTTGAGATATGTATAGATCTAATTTAACATTCTACTATTTATGAGCATGTATCATTCAAAGAAAATAAATTGTATATGCCTAGTGATGAGGATCTAGACTACAAGGTGGATTCTTCAGAAGAACATGCACATCATGAATCTTTGCTGTCTCCATGTATTTTCAATCCAATCCTAAACAATAAGGAGAATTTTCTATTGGATGAGGAATTTATTTCTCTTAAGCCAAATAATAATAAGAATAAGAACTATAAGTATTATATGACCAAGGAGGAAAAGGAATATGAGGAGTTATGGTAAACTACTAGTTTTACACATAGAACATTATGGTGTAGAGGAGGTATTTGTCTATGATTCTTAAGAGAATAATTTTAATAGAGAATAAAATTTGTGTGATCAAGATTATAATTCCAATAAGATAAGGTATTTGGTTAATGGGGAGTAACAAGTTCCTGAGCTTGATCGAGAGATTTGTGAAGGAGCTATTATGCAGGGTCAAAATGGGTATATCCAAATGGAATAATGAGATTGATAAATTTTAAAGAAGGGTTTGATGATTATAAATTTATATAATCTTATTTTTGATGTGATCTAAGTGTTTTTATGGTTTGATGGTATGTTTATGTCAATTGAAAATTTTGGGTGCTCTCAATTTTCTTAGTTTTCAGCTTAAAGGCAAACAAGCCTAAAATGGGTTATAGGAAGTATATGTTACCAAAGGTATGGAGGGTCAAATCCATATAAAAAATTATGTGATTGGTTTCTCCAGGCATACAAGAATTTTTAGAGTTGGACGTTGACTAGAAGGAGGTTTTTTGTCCTTGTTTGTTTTGAGTTTCTAAGGTTTTGGGCTTTACTATAAAAGTGGTATGCCTTATGATTTGATATCTGAGGTTTCATAAAAAGTTTAATGGGCCAATTTTTTTAAAAATAAATATTCACACATAATTTAAGGTTTTTGATTCCCAAGTTATTCATGTTTTTGTCAAGATGGAGCCCTAATTGGGTAGTTGGTTTGTGAAGGAAGTATGTTGTCAAAGATGATCCTGGTGATAAAAATTGGTGTGATTGATGGGGTATATGAGAGTGATATAAATATGAATGTTTAGGTCTTAAAGATGTGTTTATTGAAAATTATGGGATTTGAAAGTTTCAGGTAGGGCTATAAGGAGGCTAGATAGGCCTACTTTCAAGAAGAGTTTATTTTGCTCAGTTTATCCAAAATAGCAAAGTATGTTTATTTGAACGAGATTTCTTGGGTTGGTTTAGAGCATGTTTCTTATTTGGTGAGTGGCATGAATTTATATTGGTGATTCTTGAGGTAGCTTGAGAGAGAAGGCTAGTGATCATGTGTGGTAGCTCTTCATGGTGTTGGCTAATAAATCTTAGAGGAAGTCTCTCTCGAATGTTTCATGGTGAGCTTTATTAGATTTCAGTGGTTTTGTGTGTTCTGTCTTCATTGGTTGGAGTGTGTGGTTGAAGAGAGTTTTGGCATAGAGTAAGACGAAGTTATCAAGGCAAGAAAAAGTAGGCTCAAGATAAGGGGGAATTTTTATCATATTTTTAATATGATCATTTCCTATTTGATATTATTTTTAAGTCCTCAAGATCAATCAGTGCCTACTTTTTCATTGTGTCAAAGGGGGAGAAATTTTTTGTTATGGTAGTGTTTTGAGAGATAAGGAAGGTTAGTTGTATATTGTTATATATGTTGGTTATTGACATAAATAGAAAAAGGGAGATATTTTTTGAGAGTTTTCAATGAATTCATGGATGTTCCTTGGTGAGTGTATGAAATGCCTTGATAGTCTATGTGACAATGACAAAGTGTGCAATGTGTTTCTCCTAGTATGCTTGAAGTATGCTTAGTTGATATTGTATTTTGGCATGGTTAGATATGTTCAATGATGAGTATGATGATTTGAGAATGTGAAAAATGTCCCTATGATGTTTTCTAATCTTTATGTGCTTGTATGCATAAGTGGTTTTCATCTAGTTTATCATTGTTGTCACCTAGACATTTTGGTTATAGTGGTAGAAACTCTAAGTAGGAAGTTTTATGAAATCAGCATTGGCACATGTAGATGATTTAGGAGGATTTTTTCATATGGTTCTCATCACATTATTCCCCAGTTATTATGTGTTAAATCTCAGGCCATGCACCTAAATGCAGTCAAATATATGTGGGTAAAAAGTTGGGTTCTCAGGCATTTTGATAGTGTTTTCTATTGTCAAATAAAGCTAAATAAGCATGTTGATGATGTTAGCATTCATACACATGGAGGTTTCAAGAGGAAATGGTCACATGGGTTTTTTCAATATTATGCCTAATTCTTATGCACTAAAACTTAAGTCATGCACCTAAGCACATCAAAATTTATGCAAGTGAAAAGTTGGGCTCTTAGGTAGTTTTATAATATTTTCCCATTGCCAAATTTGCACGAGGTAAAAATGATCCAAGTAAGTAATTAGATGGTGTCATATATTTCACAAGTGGAAATTTTAGGAGAAGGTGATTGTATGAGTTTGTTCAATTTTGAGCCTAGTTTATTT
>JARHVA010002669.1:770000-772500 GCA_037957365.1 Torreya grandis
ATTTTAAATATTGTGTTAATTTAAACACAGGGCCAATTTATTTTGCTGGATGATGGAGAGGTGAGACACATAAATACATGTGATAATATAATTTTTTTACCTAGATATGAGGAAGGAAAATTACTAAAACTCATGGATGAGCATTCAGTGCCAATATATTTTACTCATCTCATTGAATAAGGAATGCCAAAAATTATTCTCTATCATTCCAATTTTTTGTAGATATGCTATTAAAATATCCACATAATGTAGGTATTTATTTTTAGGTTTTTTTACTTTACCCAAAAAAATGCTTTCAATTGAATCCTGCATATTGGCTAACCACGAAAGAGAACCATTTCAAATTTTACAAGGTAAAGTTGACAAGAAGTTATAGTTATTTTAATATAGTTTATTTTCTTTTTCAATTATTTCTAATGGTGGTCACATATAATTCATATCATTCAATTCTCTCTAAAAAATACTGATTTTGATATATTTTTTGAAACACATAAGAATCCTTCGAAATAGTTCATAAGTTTTGAACTATGCTTAAAAATGAATCCCAATCCTGCATTGGGACACTCATGACAAATAATTGTGGTAAGTTCACTAAAAATGTGTTTGAAACCTATCTAAAATTAAATTAAATCTATCATCATGACTCAATCCCTTAAACTCCTCAACTAAATGGAATATTTGATTAGATGAAAATAACTATGACGAACAAGGTTTGGTCAATAATGTAATTGAAAGGGGTTTAGCCTGCATTTATGGGTATAGAAAACTCAAATAGTTGTATAACTCCATAACATGTCACCATAATCAACCCTTAAAATTAAGACTCCATATGAATTCTAGTGTGGTCATCTTCCTTATGTGTGACATCTTAAGATTTTTTGATCCAGAAAAGTCACAAATGCATACTTTTGGTACACTCTGATTCTTTAAGCCAATAGATTTTATTTTATGAGAATAGCAAAAAAAATCTCATTAGAAAACATGTTTTATTATGTGAAATTGAAAAGGACACATCAAACATCTATCAACAATTGAATCGACTTGAGAAATATACCAAATTTTATGTTTTCAAGGATGTTGATATGGAGGTTCCAAATAGTGAAGGGGAACTTGGAGTCCATAAATAATTTAATGTCTATTTACTCCTATATTTGAAATGATTCTCCCCATAAAATCAAAATAAAAAATTCACAAGAGCATAGTATGGTGTTATAAAATGAAGGAACTGAAAATCTAGAAAATGAGGAATTAGTGATTCTATAAGATCAAAATAAATACCAAAATGGGTTAATAGACACTGAAATATGTTAGACCTAATGAGGTTGATAAAAATAGGTATTAAAAGTACCTACATAACCCCACATAATTTAAACTAATTTTTATATGAAATTTAAGTATGATAGAAAAGGTTACCTTAGAGGATCCTCTTGAATAAGAAGCCAATGTTGATTTTGGCTCTGATGTGAATTTTTTTGAATAATTTGAAAAAAAATATTGCATAGAAAAATGGAATGAAAAGTGATTATGATGCGTTGATAAAAAGTGGAACTTAAAAATTTGTTGATCCTCCAATTGTTTTTAAACCTATTAGGTGCAAGTGAGTCTTTCTAAATAAGTACAAAAATGATGACTTACTTGAGAATTAAAAATCAATGCTTGTCACAAATGGATTTACTTAAAAATAAGGAATTGATTAAAAATAAACCTTTATAGTAACCATAAAGTGGAGTAACATTTGAGAAATGTTTTTTATGGAATCTCATAGTGGATGTAAAAACATTATTTCTTAATGGCGATCAATACAAAATACTTGACTCAAAGGTTTTATAGTAAATTAATAAAAGCACAATGTGTGAAATTTGTATAAATTGTTGTATGGTTTGAAACAATCCCAAAGAGCATTCTACATAAAAGTAACTTAACACCTCCTAAATATGAACTTTAAATAATTTGATGTTGAAGATGCAACTATTTTTGACAAAAATATTAACAAAATAATTGTATTTTTAGTGTGTATGTGGATTACATGTTCATCATAGGAAACAATGAGGGATACATTCAAAATTAAAATCATAATTTATGAAAGAATATGAAATGGAAGTTCTATGATATCTTCATTATTATTTGGGTTTTCAAATGATAAAAAAACCAATTTATATATTCATCACTCAACAAAAATACATTGATGAAAATATGAGCATGTTTGAATGTATTTTATGCAAAATTGATAATATGGAATGGATCTAATCTAGTTTAGATTACAAAAATGAGTAAAAAATTATGCTAAAATATGTAATAAATCACACACATTGATAATATAACTGAGTATTGTTTTTATTATGCTAAAATATTAAAGTACAAAGGAGAACTTAAGTATCTAAAAATCATACATGTAGGATTATAACTTTGGCTATGAAACCAAATCCACAACTTTGTGAGGTCATTGTGAATCCAAAAGATGGCTTCACAATTTGTTGGGATAAGTCTCGTCTACACTAGC
>JARHVA010002669.1:777500-807500 GCA_037957365.1 Torreya grandis
GTTGTTAAATGGAAATATTTTGTATAGGAACAATAACCTTAGGTTGGAGGTGGTATTCATATGGAATACCATGAAATATGATAACCTCATTAAAAAAAAAAAATTAAAATATTTGTGTACTATAGGAGTAACTATGTAAAGGTGTTGAATCCAAGTACTTCCCCATAATACATCAAAGGCTCCTACATTAGGTACTACTATGAACTTGGTGGCTAGATGTGCTGGACCAACCTAGAGTGGTAATATGATCTCACTAATATAACTCTGAACATGACCATTAAATACCTTTATTATTTTTGTTTTAATAAGTATAACCTAATCTGTGTATCCAAAATGAGAGATAAGTGTGATAGAACATATATTCACACTTGAACCATTATCAACAATCTCATCCTATGCAAATGTGTTAAGTGGTATAAATATCACTAAAACATGATAGTACCAATGATGACATTTAAATTATGTTTTTACTCTATATGAAGATGCTAATAAGTTGGTGGAGGATGTGCATTATATGTTTAATGCAATTTTGATTTGTTTGTTTTTTTTTGCCTTGTATTATTAGAGAAATGATCACCTAATATCTTCATCATTCTCTTATCACTTATTTTTTACTTTATACTTTTAGTACATGTGCTCACATCAGTAATGTTCTCATCATTCAAATCTTGAATCTTATGTTTCAAATTGATGCATTTATTGGTATCATGCCCTACTGATCTATGAACATCTCAATTTTTTTTTTGATCAAATCCTTATAGAATATGTTTACTTAACTCATCCTATTTAATGGGAGGGAGTGATATGAGATGAAATTATAATAACTTATTTAACACCTTGTATGACGCTTCTAGAATGTTTGGAAACTATCTCCTTAGAGGAGTTGATAATACAACATGTGGAGTACAATCTAAAACTAAATTCATTATTGTCTTTGGTGCACTCTTATTTTTAGTTAATCTCACATTGTATGGTGGATTAATATGATTATTTGCATGAGAATTTTAAAATTGGTTGGTTTCATACTTTGGCTTATTCATTTCAAATAATTTGACTTATCATTCCTTAATTGTGTGACAAAAATCCATGAATAAAATAAACTTATTTAACATGATAGATTCATGTAGAGGTGGTAACAAACTCTATATGAATATGTATTAAAATTACTCATCTTCCATATGATTCATAATATTAAATAACATGGTCTTATAACATAATACATATTCTCTGATAGGCTCATTAGATTCATGTTTGAGATGAGAATTTTGAGTATATGAAATATTTGTACTTAAAGTAATTGAGAAACATGCATGGAGAAAATATACCAAGGGATAGAATGCATGAATTGATAGATGTGGTAAATCATATAACCTTCTTAGAGTATACTATTTTAAGAAAGTTTAAGAAATAACATTATCAACAACCAATTGTTGGACACATAGTCCATACATGCTATGTAAAATGTTCTCAAATGTTTCTCTAGGTCACCTTTTCGATCATATGATAAGCTTAGGTGCCATGAAACTAGATGGTAAAGGATATATTGAAATATGCCAAGAGAATAGATTATATAATAAAGTACAAGAACCAAGTCCTTGATTAGGTATTGAAGTATTTTATTCCATTTTTAACACCTTAGATTGTAGACAAAAAAGACTTTTCATAAGGGATTGTGCATCAAGAATAGAATGTTTATTTGCCAAAGGTGGTATCATAAATAACTGAGTATGAATTATCATATTAGTATACTAAAACCCTTGGATTACACCCATAGTATATGTTGGTATATAGATTATATTGAATTATTCTAATAAATGAATGGAACCCATAACATTGGAAGAATTATATGATTGATAAATGTTTCCACTTTTTATTTCCAAATGAGTTTTAAAAAATTCCTCATAATCCTGATATTGTTCATGGATTGTTTCTTGAAAGTTATTAATAATTTTTACTTTATTAATAGCTGGTTGTTCATCATTGATAGGTGGAATTACATCTTAAATCTCATCTTGAGAGTCAATTTTATCTTGATTATATTGTTCACAGTTTAAAATAATTGTCATGCACTTATAAATATTAATTTTATTCATTAATATCGAAAAGTTATTATATACCCTTATTTTTATCCATCTTATAATCCTTATGAAAAGAAATATGAATATGCTCAACTTGAGTATCACTTAGTCTAGAAATTATTCTAAGAGACATATAAATAAATTTCATAGATTTCATAAAATATTAAGTAAAAATTTGGAATATTGTTGCCAATAAAGAATTTACCAAATATGTAAATACTAATACATCACTTCAAAGAAAAAGAAAGGAAAGAAACCCAAGAAACATCTATGTTTGGGGTTACTTAAATATTCAATGAATAGACAGGTTTATCAATATTTCTTACATATAATTGAGATTAGGGAATGAATCTAAACTAATATAGATAAATAATGGAGTAAATAAAAATTTTAAGATATAAGATAAATCAAACAAACTAATATGGAACTTATTATTTTTTTAAAATATGAATTAAAAAGAGGAAAGTACCAAAGATGAGTGACTTATCTAGAAATTAGACATGTTAGAATATTATTGTGACTATGAAACTAACTATACAAATTTATGAGGTCAGTGTGAATCAGAAAAAATAGATTTGAATCTGTTGAGGATAAGGCCCCTCTATTTAGATGAGGTTGTTTTGTACTATTTTTTGTATGGTGTGCCAACATATGATGTGTTTTCCATGTGTATCAAAAACCTTCTACCATAGGTCCTTTGTACATGATTTGAGTCACTTGATTAGCTACAATATCCATTATGTATCTTCTTCTTCTCTTAGAACCCTATATCAATAGAACATGAAAAATAAACATGAAAAATGGTTAAAATAGGTTATTTGTTGATGTTTTACTTGCCCTCAACACCCTTGTGTTGAGCACCACCTACATAATAATAATACAAAGAGTGATCAAACTCAATGTTTTTATCCCATGTTATGGTGGTGTGTGTGTGTGTGTGTGAAATATTGGTATACTATAATATGTTGATGTAAAACTAATGTAATTATGTGATTTTATAATGATAGGTGACCTTGGAAAAGTACTAAAACATTGATAAGGGTTACTAAGGTAGTGTGGACTCATAATTAGGAAGAATCAGTGTTTTCTTCTCAATGACCAATTACATATTTTGGTGTTTTACAATCATATGCTCCTTTAGTGAGAAAATGGTTATAAATTTTAGATTTATAAAGGTTTTTTCAGAATTTACTTGAATGGGATTTATGAAACATGTGTAACAAGCCGTTAGGTGAATTTTAATTTGATAAACTAGTCATTATTTGGTGAGAGAATGAGATCATCAAAATAAGACATTATTTATGAGTAACATAATCCTGAAGGAGTGGCATCGCTTGAAGTGCCAAGATAACCAAACTATAAGTGTGAATAATTTTAAAAGTGAGTTTAGGTTTTTTGGAATGAATAATATAAGTATTCGGTAAGATAATTTATTAATGGTATAAGGTCATCCTCACATAATTAATGGAAACTAGCTCAAAATCATGGAATTGGGCATGAGCTAAGTGTTCTTATTAGTATGGACACAACTACATTATTTTAGCATTAAATGTTAATTTTAGTGATTAAAAAATGATAGATTATAATATTTTCAATAGATCTATGAAAAAAAATCTAAAATTGATATCATAAGATACCATATATTTAATAGATGATACTAAATACATACACTTCAATGGCATTGTGATCTATATCACCATAACTAGATGAAATATTTATTTTGATGTTATTGTTCTTTCTCAATTCATACAAAAACTTGGGCAAAGTCATTGGATAGAATAAAAATAGTCCTTTGATGTCTCAAAGGAACTCTGAATTTTGGCCTCAAATAAAATAGGGTAGGAGACTTCAAACTAGTCATATATTTAGATTCTTATTACGTTGGTGATTTAGAAGATGGAAAATCATTTTTAGGTTTTCTAATAAATCAAGGAACAATAATTTTTAGTTACAAGTCAAAGAATTAATTAGTGTCATAAATTTTTGTAACAAAATTAAAACACATGAGAGCTTCTAAAGCATCTAGAGATATTTTGTAACTTATAAGGGTTATTTAAAATTTGTTAGAATAATAGGTTTCATCAACACCTATCATGGTTGGTAATGCATCTATAATTGAAATAAAAAGAATCCAATCTTTCACTACTAAACCATGTACATCAACACTAAATTTCATTTTATTTGGATTATTTGAAAGATGGCAATGTAAAATTTATACATTTTCCTATTGTAGAGAAACCATTAAATAAATTAACAAAATCACTAAGACGAGTTTTTTTTTTTAAATTTCAAAGATAACTTTTGTCTCATAATAACTCTACAGATTTAGGGTGGGATGTAATAATATTGTAATAAAATAATGTTAATCCTAAGTATAATTGTAGGAAAGTATATTTTTCATAGTAGTAGATATATAGTCTCCATATCAACCTCAAGAGTCTTCTTGGAATATGATTGAATATTCACATGATTGGTTATATATTATTGTAATGTCTCATTCTTAATTAATGAATTAATTTTGGTTTTCACCAAATATCTCATTCTAAATTAATATAATACACGATAAACTTCATATAATATAAGTAATATTGAATTTGGAGAATATAGTGTTGTATTGTAAAGGATAAACAAAATGTTGGCATTATATTTGTGGATAAAAATAGGGATAATAAATAACATTTTCAAAAAGATTTTTCTTATTTTCTGGAATCCAAATTTTAAGCCCTCCTTCTTTCCCATATATATATATATAATTATCAAATTTAATAAATATTTTAGACCTCTATAATATACAATCAACATCATGCATTTTCTAATTTCTTATATAAAATGAAAGAATCATTGATAAACAATACTCAAAATGATATAATACTTAATAACATATAAATTATAAAGTATTAATTTATTTAAAATATAACTTTCAAATACTTTAAACCTTTAATATATTAGTATACTAATTTATTTTAGTGTGATCACCTAAACTTTATTTAATTCTTTCTAAATATAAAAAAATTAATATAGAAAATTTAACTTTAGTGTGATTCAACTTATTCTCTAATTACCTACACTTTATTTGATTCTCTAAATTTAATAATCCTAAATTTCATAATTATTATCTACCATTATTTTTTAATACCTTAAATCTTAAGCCTAAACTTTATTTGATTCTCTCTCAGTATAAGAATTGAACTTTATAGGACAATTGATGTCTCACCATCAAAAATTCATCATTCTTCTCTGTCGTAGCTTCCAAATGCCTTAAATATTGAGTATATTGGTAAGCAAAATCCCATAACAAAGTGGAAGGGACCACATAATAAATTTAAAAATTTGAAGGCCAAAAACTATTATTCAATAATGACGCATCAAAAGCAAGGTGTTCAAACTTTGGTATTTGGCATGAAAAAGGGACAAAAGCTATTCAGTAGTGACACAACTAAATGACTTTGCAAACACTTCGATGCCTATGTCCCCACACTAATACCTTTTTATATTTTCCCAATTGAAGCGCTATGTGTTATGCCATCAGGAGATAAGATCCTAAACTTCTTTTCCATATGTAAATGAATGATATACAGTAGCAGTTGCCCCATGGTGCAAGAAATGCTAGAGGCTAGATAAAAGTCATTCATATTTGGTTTACTTCAAAGATAAATTAAAATAAAGTACTTCAATTTGTATTATTATTATTATTTTTAAAGTGTTTATATTTATTTTTTATTATTTTGTATGTTTTTTGGTTTTAAGTTGCGTAATTCAATTAGTTATTTTTTATTGTTTTTTTAGAAATATTATATAATATTTATTATAATTTTTTGATTGTGATATTCTCATTTTTTTGGGATAGTGAATCCAGGTCATTTTATCTATATACTTTTTGGATTAATAAATATCTTGATGAGTTCTAATTAATTTGGTAAATTGGAGGAAATGTTTCTTGTACGTAGATAGACAATGGCATAGACCATTCTATTATAGGCAGCCACACAATTCCATATAGCAGAATAATAAGATCTAGGTCTGAAATTACTTATATACTCATCTCTCATTGCTAATCACTCATCCTAACATATTGGATTTTAATTACAAGCCTATCAAGCACTTTTTCTTATTGTTTACTCTATGAAATAGAGAGTAGGTAGTGTTGGAGGCTCTTACTTGTGCTTGTAGTTTATATTTGTAGATATTCTCTTACAATCCATCGTCAAGTACCATCGATCAATAATCTACAAAACCATGTTACCTGCAGTGTGCTGATCAATTCCATCATCCACAAGAGTTAAAATGTCATATTTGGAGAGTTTATAGGAACTTGAGAAAAAGATATGGGTTATAGTAGAATGAAAGGATATTTATTTTCAGTTGGACAATAAACACTATGGATCCCAACCACCATTATATTTTCTTTCGTTTAATGTTAAAGATGTAGATTTATTTTATTAATTAATAAACTATTTATTTATTTGTTTTTATTAGCTAATTTAATATTTAATACTTTCAAATCCCTTTAAATAAAATTTATACCTTGATGACTAACTTAACAATATACTAATTGAACTAAATTAATAATAAACAGAAATGAAAGAGTAGTGTTTCTATTTTTTATTTTATTTTTGTTGAAGGATAAACAAGCCTCATCAGATTTGGGGATGGCATAACAATATCTATCAGTCTATATCATTATCTTCACCAATAATTATTTTTGTGTGAAAATTATTTTTAAATTACCTATGTTTGTATATTTTTAAATCTAGTGTTGGATTTGTTAATGTTTTTCTTTTGGCTATTACTATTATACTTCCCATGAGTAGGATTCCTTATCTATAACTATTATACTTACCATGATTACGTATTTATTGATTTCCATAGGTAGCCTTTTTTTACTACATTCCATGAATATTTTACATAGTTGCTTTCACATAAAATAACCATTTAAGAAGTTTAACATATCTTTTTTAAATTCTTGTAGTTATACGATTGTTATCATTCATGATGTTTGAATTAGATCTTGAATGGCTATGTGTAAGATGAAATGAGCATAAATAAAGAGGGGCAGATGGCACCAAATGCCAGTTCTCAAGGTGTGGATGAAGTCATTTGTTTCTCAAATGTGCTATATAATTTGAAAGAGGAGTTAAAGAGGGGCAAGGAGGTTTGTCTTATATAGTGACCAAATCCAATGGAAATCCCTACAATCCTACTCTAGGCACATTGTGATACACAATTAGGCTATATTCTTCAAAACCTAAAGGAGTATGGATAACTTTCTCCCATGACATGACAATTCACTAGCAATGAATGTTGCATGTATTCAATGACACTACCATAGATGATAGAGGAGTAAGAGAGATCATCAATGGCTCCTTGATTGGTCTAAATATAGTCTAGAACATGATTATCCACAACATGCAGGTCAGTGACACCAGCTTTGACACAATTCACATATTTTAATCTAGTAAGGTGTGGGTGGATCACATCACCTCCTTTAATGGATGGGTTAGTTTGATTTTTCTTGTCCAAGGATCCACAGACATTACAATCTCAAACTATCATCCATCTCATAACCATTACAATATGTTGTTAGGGACATAAGACACAGATCATATTAATATAGACATCTAAGTCATTGTTTGTAGGAACTATTTTAGAGATTTAGATGAACACAGTCATCAATGTAGGTAAATTCTATATGCCCAAAAATCTTATTCATGCTCTAAATATCAAGGATAACTTTCATTACCACTACTACTATTTTCTTAAAATTAAAATTTTAGAAAAGACTATGTTGTTATAAACCATGTTCTACCTCAACTAGCCAATAGTCATGTGTCAATGTTACAATGGCAGGGAATAACATATTTTGACTTTGTTTATGAGATGAATCGTAGGGGGTTACCCATTGTATAAATCCTTTGGATTAATAAACATGTAAATGAACTATATATTTCACATTTTATCTATTGATTATGAATCGTGTGTCGCATCATAAGGTTATGCAAGTGTAGCATGTAGGTATTGTAATATTATGGATTCCAATCACATAAACATAGATTCAAGGAGGGCCCTGTGATTTTTTTTGCATGGCCTCATGAAAATATGTTATGTAATTTTCATTTAAAATGTTTCATCAAGATATTACTCTTTCCTTTCTATAAAATCCTCGAGTTTATCTAGGATAAAGTGAATGACATCTTAAATTTTAGACAACGTAGGTAGGTTTTATGTACGTATATATTTAATTTAATTTAATTTAAATATTAGTGGCTACAGCATATCAAGAATGGTTTATGGGATTGAATAACATACTACATAAATTTATTATAATAAGGGAGTGCCAAAAGTATCTCTAAAGAAATAGAAAGAGAAAAAACATTAATAGAAAACAATGATTTCATTATTGATGGGCCCAAGATCTTCATACTAGTAAAATGAGGGTTATTTTATAGATTTGTACCATAATTTTTTAATATTAAAATGACGGTTATTTTGGTAGCTTGAGATTCTTCAAGTCTGCTACTTAGAAGTAGGAATTTATATTCCTGGAATTATTTGCGTCTAAAAACATCAATTTGAGTGTTCTTCTTAAAGCTTAAATGTTTCATGATTAAACAATGTTAAACATTTTTTGTGAGCATACTAGATGAAGTTATTCAAAGATACATGAGAATATCTAAAAATTAATGGTAACATCTATGAATCTCATATTAGATGGGGTACTTGAATAAAAAATTCTCTTCACTTTCAGGTTCTAAAAAACATAATTGGTAGATAAGCTCATCTTATGGAAGGCTATGACCAAATTCCATTCAGATTTGATAAGAGCAAAACTAACTAAAGGGATTCTTAAAAATGATAGAAATGTCCTCACCATGTATCAAAGAATTTTAATTCTATCCTTAAACCACACCTAGGCAAGTGTAAGAGTGCACGAACTTGACCTATTTTACTTTATATGTCAAATTAATTGTAGATTCTATTTTCCATGTTACATTAAATACCATTTTTTTTTGTCTTAGTAAGATTTAATTCAAGACCATACTCATATACTCATACTCATGTTTGATTCACTAAAATATATAATTAATTGACATTGATCTAATGCTCATCATGAAAAATAATAATTTTTATTCTTTTATTAAAGTTCGAGTTTGATTTTCTTCGAACACTTAACATTCATGATATGAAACCATGTTGTTTAAGATTTTTTTCACATTTAAAATTTTTGTCAAGGATTTTTTTGTCAGGGGAAAATTTAATGTTAATGGAATAAAAATAAATAAAAATAATAAGAAGAATAATATACTCGTACTCATGTTTGATTCACTAAAATATATAAGTAATTGACATTGATCTAATGCTCATCATGAAAAATAATACTTTTCATTCTTTTATTCGAGTTTGAGTTTGATTTTATTCGAAAACTTAACATTCGTGATATGAAACCATGTTGTTTAAGATTATTTTCAATTTAAAAAATTTTATCAGGGGCAAATTTAATGTGAATGGAATAAAAATAAATAAAATTAATAAGAAGAATCATATACTTGTACTCATGTTGGGCTCACAAAAATATATAAGTAGTTTACATTGATGTAATGCTCATCATGAAAAATAATACTTTTCATTCTTTTATTCAAGTTTGAGTTTGATTTTCTTCGAACACCTAACATTCGTGATTTGAAGCCATGTTTTTAAGATTTTTTTCACATTCAAAAATTTTGTCAAGGATTTTTTCGTCAGGGGAAAATTTAATGTTAATGGAATAAAAATAAATAAAAATAATAAGAATAATCATATACTCTTACTCATGTTGGGCTCACTAAAATATATAATTATTTGACATTGATCTAATGCTCATCATGAAAAATAATACTTTTCATAATTTGATTCGAGTTTGAGTTTGATTGACTACAAACACTTAACATTTGTGATATGAAACCTTGTTGTTCAATATTGTTTTTCACATTCAAAAATTTTGTCAAGGATTTTTTTATTGAAGGCAAATCTAATGTTAATGGAATAAAAATAAATAAAAGTAATAAGAATAATGAACATAAAGTTGTAAAAATATATGTGAGAATTCAAAACAAGAATATGATAAGTTTATCATCATAGCACCAGAAATAGTGGTCTTCATATTATATCACCATTGATTTATATTTGAGAGATATAACACAATAAATAATAAATATTAATATTTCATGTCAGGGATATATAAAAATGGTGTTATTTTTTAGGGATATAAGACCATTGTTTCATCACCCTAATAATAAAAAATAAAAATAGTATTTAATGTTTTGGTATTTATAACAATGGTTTTATATTTGAGAGATATAAAACTATTATTGCATCACTTTGATATTAAACACTAAGAATAATGTTAGATATCATGGTGACTAAAAAATAGTGTTATATATTTGTATATATAATACCATTTATTAATCAATGTGACATTTCTCTAAGTGGACCATAATTGAGAGTAGGGTCTGGATAGACATGAATACACAAATATCTAAAACTATAAATAGGTTATTACATAGACAAAATAAAAAATGAGAAAAGAGAAAGATTCATTATCATCATTCATTATCCAAAGAGCTTTAGGAAAATTACATTACATACATAACCAAAAAGCAACTCAAAATTAGAAAATAGTGTTAAGCCATATTTTCCTTAGTGACATAAAATGACACATAAGGGAAAACTAAGCACACTAAATGACAGTTGAAGGAAAAACCATTAAATAGAACAAAAATATATATTGACACTCTATTAACCCTAGCTTAAATGGGTAGAAGAATTGGGTTTCAAAAAAAAAAACCTGATGAGGCACCCCAAATATATAGAAAATATCCTAAGACGAATAGAGAGAAACATCCCCAAGAATTTGAGAGAGAGATAAGGAACTAAAAATCCCCTAGAAGATGATTCTATAGAGCTTATTGAACCTAAAGAAGAGTCCAAAAATGAAGATACTTGCTCTCAGTGAAATATTTGGTGAATTTATTAGTAATTTACTCTGATGTTTGATAATAATAGAGATCAATGTCTTGATCATGAATAATCTTCTAAATGAAACACATGTGAATCTCGATATGCTTGCTCTATTGATGGAGGACCAAATTTATAAAAATTTAGATTATTCTTTGATTGTCATAGAAGATGATTTTTGGTTATCATAATTAGATACTAAATTCAATGAGAATCCCCTAAAGCTAAATAGCGTTAGTGGTAGCATTACCAACTTATTTGTATTTTACCTATGTAGAAGATAAAGAATTAACACTATGATTTTTTCTTGACTAACTAACTTATCCTAAACTAAGTGATAAATTGTAATCTGAAGTAGACATACGATTTTGAATATCACAAACACAATCCAAATTTGTATACCCAATAAAATAAAAATCAATTCCTACTCTATAGTGAATCCTAAAACTATGAGTACCCCAAATCTACTCAAGAATCCACTTAGATATTTTTTAGTGTAACTTATATGGTTCTGACATAAGTTTAGAGACTATGCCCACTACATATGAAAGGTCAAGTCTATTTTTTGTAATATAGATGAGACTATCAACAATTTATTAATACAAGGTAACATCAACTAAAGGATAATAACAATAAGCTTCATGATTCACACTAGATAGAAATGGACTCAGAATTGGATTAAAATTAGTCATATCAGATCACGTAAGTAAATCAAGAGCATAATTAGATTTTTCAATAGTGACCTTGGATTTAGACTAATAAATTCTAATGCTAAGGAAGTAACATAATAAGCCTATGTTGGTCATTGAGAACATGTTATACAAAGAAGTTTTCCCTACTACAATGGTGGATGAATAAATACTTATGATCAATAGGCCATCCACATAAATATCTAGATTTGATAGTCAATCATCATGACACAAACCATATACACTAAGATAGGAATTAATTTCAATGAACCCAATTGAAAGAAGAAATGAGTACATTGTGGTATATGAAGGTCAAGGATATTATTTGATGCCATATATATATTTTTGAAGTCTTCAAAATAATGAATAATATTTCATAAAACCTTGTGGTTGATCCATGTATATCTCCTCCTTGAGGTCACCATGAATAAAATCACTCTTCACACCCATCTAAAGAACGTCCTAGTGATGTGTTATGGCAATGGCAAGAGTGAGTCAGATTGAGTTCATTTTTTTAACTAAGGTAAAAGTTACAATATAGTCAATGCCACATGTACCTAAGAAAAATGATTTACAACCAAATGTGCTTTGAACTTGCCCATTGACCTATCTACAACAAATTTTATTTGATAGATCATCTACATCGAACAAGTTTTCTTCCTTTAGGAAGAGGGACCATATACCAAGTGTTGTTCTTAATCAAGGAACCATACTCCTCTTCCATAAAAGTATCCCTCTTAGAAGTGATTGATGCCTTAAAAAATATTTGTGGATCAAAAGTAGATGCAACAAATACATGGAGTAAATTTTAAAATTATGAACATGTCTAACTAGTGTCTAATGGATATCTAACCTAATGGACAACACATTGAATTACTTATCTAGCCAAAATATTAAAAAAATATAGAGAGTTAATAAAATATTCCTTGTACTCTAAAGATAGTCTTGGATAAGGAGAGGTGAGTCTCCATCACTACTCTCATCATCAAAAATAAAATAATAATCTAGATCATCATAAAGGTGCTTAAGGGGATCTAAATCATTAGAGATGTCATAAAATCCTAGTGAGTCCATAGAAGAGGGATAAGTGTCAAGTGTGGATTTTGAAGGAAAATCTTGAAAATGAACACTTCTCTCAATGAGCAAATCATGAGGGGTGGGATGCATAAGATTGTATTCCTTAATACCTTTAGGATATATGATGAATATGCATGGTTGACTTTGAGGTTCCATTGAATTACATTTATTGTTAGGAATGTAGGCCATTCAGAGGATCCAAAAAATTGAAATCAATTAAATATAGGATTCTAACTACTTCATGATTTAAAAGGAAAGACTCCATTAAATTATTTATGCAGAACTCAGTTATGGATATATTAAACATAGTTGATGGCCTCATCCCAAAATTGAATTGAAATAAAATTAGAGTGTAGCATATAGTTGGCCATTTCCTCCAAATACCTATTATTTCACTCTACAACACCATTTTTATGAGAACTATACATTACAGTTCAATCCCCTTTGAATTTAATAATTTATCTTGAATTGATTATTGACATAATCATCAACATTATCTATGTATAAAATCTTGATAGCTTTACCTTACTATTTTTATACAAGTTCCTTGAATTCTTAAACATAATCAAAGTCCTCATACTTATGCTTAAGAAATTACATCCAAGTATGTACCTAAAGAATTCATCAATAAAGGTAAACATGTATTTAGTCATGTTAAATTAAGGACCTAAAAGTAGACCAATAATTTTGATGTGAATTAGCTCTAATATTTGTTTAGATCTCCATAATTTGACTTTGTCATACTTTCCTTTTGGATGTTTATAAAGTATGTTTCCTTGGTAAACTACATCATAAAAATAAACACAAGGCAACCCTGAAACCATGTCAATATGATTGAGTTTCTCTAGGTAGTGATAGTTAACATGGTTGAATCATTCGTGCCATAATTTACTCACTGCATCCTTATGGGTGAGTATATCAATATAAGGTTGATTAGGATAAAAATGAGAGAAATTGTACAACTAGGATTGGTGGTATTTTTTCCCAAATTCAAATATAAATTCATTTTGAACCTCGATAATGACCGAAAAACTATGTATGAATTCAACTCTCTTATCTCAACCTATGTGAGTGATCTGATAAATAGATAAGAGATTAGTGGAAAATGAGGGAAGACATAAAACAACCTCAATTGTGTCATAACTCACTTCAATTGACCCTATCCCACTACCTTCTATGTAAGTGTCTTCAACCAACAAAATGGATGTCATATAAAAGGTATTTAAGGGTGATAAAAGGTCTTGTAATGAATTGATGTGGTATGAGACACTAGAATAAATTACCCATGTGGAAGGATAAGATAGGACAACAATAAAATATTTACCCTTACCTTTTCCCTTACTATTTTATTTAGTTTTAGAAGACTCATATGATGATGAACACTATTTGACTGAATTATAAAGACTGATGTTGTTTTTCTCAAACATCTTAATAATTTGGTCAATGTACTTCTTCATGAATTTGGTTTCATCAATCCCAATTTTATAATAGTACACATATGTTAGTCTCTCTTTATTATGTTTCCCACCTGAAGAGGAGTAATTAGTTGATGCTTTAGATGTAGCATTATATTTATTCCCCTTTCTTTGGTTTGAGTCCTTGTTTTGTTTCTTCTCCTTACTATTGGAATCCTTATATTTTTCAAGACTCACAATTAAGGCATATGATTTAGAGTACTTTAGTGTACTCATTTGAATAAGTTTATCTTTCCCTTGAGTGATGTCAACATCAAAATAATTCAAGTATAGCATGGTCCATCTAACTTCAATAGAATAATTGGGGGTATGGTGGGTAGAAAAAATGATAGAATAATTTGAACCCAATTTGTCAAGGATTAGAAGAATCAATTTATCATCCTTTTTGTCAATGCCTCACACTTTCAACTAAAAAGTGAGTGATTTTAATTTAGTGAAGAATTCTTATATTTGATAAAAGTTATCTGGACTCAAATTAATGAGTTAATTATCAAGCTCATGATCCCCCATTACATCATACTTCCTAAATATTTTTATATTGTGATCCAAACATCATTAAGAGTAGTTACAGATCCAATGTGAAAGAGAAAGTCATGAGACATTGATAGTCATATTAGACCATAGGCATCATCACATCTTATAAACCACTTCACCTTCTTTGCATTAATTGTTAGTTATGTTTCAAAACCCATAGTGATCTAGTACAAACCCTTAATCCTCAACATTATTTGTTCTTTGATTTTCCACTCATTATATTTGAATGGTGTAGGAAGTGTGGAACTAGACTCTGATCCATGGTCTAGAAAGGAAGTATGTCCTAAACTGATAGTGTGAAAGAAATAAAGAAATTAAACACCCTGAAACATGTAGAGGTTCAATTTAAAATTTTAAATAATTGAACATATGAATAGTTCTAAAAAAACTTGTAATTTTTAAAAAATGACACCTAAAAAGGAATAGTAGGATACAAATTAAATGTGAGTTTGAAGTTATTGATTTTAAAAGAAATTTCCACTTTAAATAAATTTTGGGTGTGAAAAGTTTGGACCCAAATTTTAATCAAAATTTAAATACCCTTGGGTTGGTTATTACCAATGGATAAAATCATGTATGACTAGGGGATAGTCCCTAAGATGAGTGTTCCCCTATCTTGATGATGTCACCCTAAGGGAATTTTATAAATTTAATGTGATAGATCCTAATTTTAAATGAATATTAATATTCATTGCCTGATGAAATTTGGTTTATGCACACATATCATTAGGAAAAATAGCTTTTAAAATATTGGATGGAAGAAACATTACATTGTGAAAATGAACATGAGAAAAAATAGGAGGTCATGAAAATAGGTGTGGGCAAAAATAGAGGTGGGTAGAAATGAAAGGTTGTCTATGGAGGGATCAAGTTACAAATAATGTCTTGGTAAGCCTTGGATTCTATTTCATGTATGACCAAGGCTCAAATTATATAGAGTATCTAAATGATGGTTAGGTTCTACTGACTTCTTACGCAACCATCAAACTCTATCATGTGATTGGGAAACTACCAATTTTTTTTGTTGTCTAGATGATTGAAGGATTCCACAAACCATGTTTTTAGGGGTCAAATTCCACCATATTCTCATTCATGGGTCTAAATCCATCATATGTCCACACAAGGTTCTATATTTATATATTTGATAATGTTTATGTAGGAGTAAAATTCTTCCAAGTCTATAAAATAGCTAAAATCTTCAAATTTGGTGCTGCAGTGAAGAAAACTCATGAACACCCACCAAGTGACTTGAGAAACCCAAAAATATTTTTTCCAAAAAGTCTAATGCCATATATATTTCTATAAATTCTAAGAAAATGCCTTCAAATCCTCCAAAAGCATTCAAAATCAACTTTAAAATAATTAGGTCATGTTTACAACTAATCCAAGATTTTTCAAACCTTATGAATCCAATGAAATAGTCTATATTTCATGGAAAATAGAATCAAATAGATAACCTGCCAAAAAAATCCCTTATTTTTTTCTTAATCTAGATACGTAAAAGACCCCAAAAGAAGTGCAAATCTAAGAAATGGTAAATTGACAATATGTAGGGTAAAAGAATACTTGATATGTGACATGCAAGGTAAAAATTAAATATTTCATAATATAAGCTATGTCGTTAGGCTACCAAAATCGATCTAATACCATTTTGTAGTGGGCCACAATCAATAATTGAGACTAGATAGACACAAATGCACACATATTTGAAACATGTAACTAAAAATTACAAAATAGATAGTATGTTACAGAAGTGAAATCAAACATGAGAAAATAAAAAAGAATAATTATAATCATTCATTATCCAAAATATATTTAGGAAAGGTGCATTATATAGAGAATTAAAAAAAATCAAGATTAGAAAGTAAGGTTAGTCCATATTTTCCCTAATGACCTAAATGACACCTAAGCAAGTTAAACATGTGTAGTGAAAAAACATTAAATGGAATAAAAACCTACATTAACAATATTAAAAACCATTTTTTTGTGTTTAATATACTAATTATTATTAGGTTTAAAAAAAAAAAAAAAAAAATCACAAATACGTATTGATAGGTAAGAGAGGGAGGAGGAGGAGCAGAATATAGGGGTATGTAGAGAGGAAGGATGGAGTGATTGAGGATTATCCAAGCTGTAGGGAAATATTGCATCATGCATGTACCATTTTTTAAATTTCTCCTATGGCACATACATATTTACATAATTTTTTTTGTATAAAATATTGGATAGGATTTTATTTACACAACTCACATAAAAGGAATGTGAGGCACAAATAATTATGCGAAATGTTTGAAAAATGAAACAATAAAATGATGAAGTGATAATTCTATTATCACATAATAAAATAATTTTTAGATATCAATGCATATATAGAAAAATAATAGGTAAAATAAAAATTTGGTGTTTATATAATTTAGTGTATCTTAGAGAAAGTTGACTCCAATTATATTGGAAATGGATTGTAAGGATACCTACTGATTATTAGTGTGTGAGGAACCTTGATGGCATGTGTTGGATTGCATGAGTTTTCTTAAATATTTATTGACATGTAACACTTCAGAATATCCTATCTAAGATTTTTTGGAGAGTTGTGCATGATGTCATGGAGGTGCCTTGGTGAGTGGATGAGGTGCCTTGATAGTCTATGTGACATTGACAAATTATACAATGTGCTTGTCCTAGTATGCTTGAAGTATGCTTGGTTGATATTATATTTTGGGATGGTTAGAGATGTTTAGGTATGAGTAAGATGATTTCATCATGTGAAAAAGGCCCATAAGATGTTCTATAAGCTTCGAGTGCTTATATGAATAAGTGGATTCCATCTGGTTGATCATTATTGTCATCTGGACACTTTGGGTCTAGTGGTAGAAAATATCAATAGGAAGTTTGATGATGTCACCATTACCACGTGTGGATGACTCAGGGAGAGTTGGTGATATGGTTGTGATCACATTAGTTTCGAGTTTCTATGCATTAAATCTTAAGTCATGCACCTAATCGTAATCAAATATATGTGGGTGAAATTTGGGATCTCAAGCATTTTGATAGTGTTTTCAATGTTCAAATAGAGCCAAGTAAGTATGTTGATGATTCTAGCATTTTCATGAATGGATGTTTTAGGAGGAAATGGTCACATGAGTTTGTTCATTATTTTTCCTAATTCTTATGTGCTAAATCTTAGTCCATGCACCTATGTATGTTAAAATTTATGCAACTACAAATTTGGGATCCCATGAAGTTTGAAAGTATTTTCCCATACTCAACCAAATTTGCATGAGGAAAGAAAGAGCCAAGTAATCAGTTTGATGGTGGAATATCTCACCTATGTGGACATTTTAGGAGAAGATGATCATATGGGTTTGTTCGTTTTTTAGCCTAGTTTATTTGTACTAAATTGTAGATCATGCGATGAAGTGCATCAAAATATATGCATGAGTTAATTCGGCCTTCTAGATAGTTCTAGGCATAGTTGGCTCTATGGAAGAAAATTCTAAGTGAGCATGTTGGTAATGGTATATATCACACATGTAAGGGTTTCAAGACCAGATTGTTATATGGTTGGATTCTCCTATGTAAGGAGATGATATGGTCCAAATTATATATTATACATCCAAGCATAGTAAAAGATTTGACTATGTAAATTTTGCCTTATAGGTAGATGAACAGGGTTCCCATACTTTTCAAATTAATACAACTAAAAGTTTGAGCAACATTGATAGTGCACATTTCTCTAATAAGGAAGCAACGAGATGAGGACAAATACATGATGTTTAACACTAAGCAAAGATAAAGACTAAGCTTCTTCCAAGGATCAATGGTGAGTGTGTGATCCTACATATAGAGATCAATGACACGAGTGGAGTCAAATCAGTTAAACTAATAGTTTTTTAACAATTTTAACTATCAAGCTATGTATAGGAGATCAATAGAGCGTGTTAAGTTAAAGTCTCTAGATTGCATGAAATGAGGTTAACTATCATATGTTTAACATTTGGATTTGATAGACTATGTGTTAAATATCAAACAAGATTGAAAGCATGTGTTTAATATGAGTAGTGAGGAGATGAGATGAAATAATGATGTTTGAATTTTAACTTTAAACATTTTCATTTGAATATTTGAATTTTCAAAGGAAAAACTAGTGCTCTATATTTTTGGATATAACTTTCGATCCAGGTAGAATTTACCCATGGTGTAACAAGTGAACATGTAGAGGACTCCAAAGCATATTTATAAATATAGATTTAACTATTTGAAAATGTTTACAAATGTAGTTATGAAGGTTCAAAGTTAATTTTAATTTTTTGCATGAACTGTAACCTGAGAAGATTCTTTGGTCTTGTTTTTATATATTTTTTGATATCACATGATGAATTAAATATTGGGGAGTGTTACATACTCCATGAGGATGTGCTATGTGCATTTTCAAGGTTTAACCATTTTTATATAGTATGAAAAATAGTTTATAAGGTTACTATGTGTTCATTTATAATGATTATGTGCACATAATTTTGTTTGAGTCAATTGTGCTTAACTATAAGGGTTATATGTTGGTTATTGGAACTTAAGGGGACCTATAGATCATATGGAATTGGTCGATGTTATTGATATTAGTTGTGTATTATTTTTTTTGTTTGGTTAAGTGATAAAGGAGTGAATGGGTTCACTTGAGACCTATAAAGGTTACAAGGGCCTTATTAAAAGGTGTAACTACTAAAGGGTGATCCATAGATGTTATGGGAAACTTATGAAGATTTTTTTTAGATGAATCTTGATGTGAGATATGAATTTAGAATCAATTCATACCTAATTACTAACCAAGGTAGTGATTATCATCTTTGTTCTATAAATAGTAAAACTAAATGTGTTGGTTTCTAGATTTGACTTATGAGACTTTAAGGGTTGTGCACATGTGGAGCTAAGTGAAGAACACAAGTTTTTAAAGAGAATGTACATGTAAATGAGGAATAATATAGAGTAAAGAGAATCATACATGATTCTTTGATCAAGGTGGTGAAGGTGATCACATATATCATTGGAGCTAACAAGCTTAAAAAAGGTAGAATGAGTGAGTATGCTCATGAGACTCTTTGAAAGAATGTGTAGGGTGAGTGAAGGATAGGTGAATTTTTTGTGTGCCCATTGGATGGATTGAAAGGCAAAACAAATTGAGGAATATATGTATGACTTACAGGTAATAATTATGTTGACACATTAGTGCTCTTATATATCAAGTGTGAGCAAATGTGAAGAGTGACTGTATGAGGTCCATAATTAGGCCTAGAAGACATTAGTTCATAAGTGTTATTGTGGTAAATTATAATATAAGGGGGTTGAAACCTCCTTTCAAGATGAAACTTGTTAAATGTCTAGTTGTTGTGGTAGCTCAGCTAGATAGGTGTGGCAACACCTTATGGGATTATAGTCCCAATAAATAGGGATTTTAATTCCTTGATCAGTTGAAGCTAGTCTAAATTGGTTATTTTTATTATATTATAGTAGTCCAATTATAGGTTCCAATGGGTTTTCTCTCCTAATAGGGTTTCCCTATATATGTCATGTGTTATGTGATTGATCTTGCATTGTCTTTCTTGCTCTTCGGTATGAATGATGTGTATTATTCATGATTGTTTATGATAACTATTTAAGTGTTTGTAAATATTAGAATTGAATTTTTATTATTTTGGATCACTAATTCACCTACCCCCTTCTTAGTGATTGTACCTCTAGCAACTTTTATTAGAGTGGGTTATTTGGAGGAAGCTTAATAGCTTGACGGTGATCCTATGTAAGTACAAAGATGGATAAGAAATTGAAGAAATAAAATCAATATTGGAAGGCTATGATCAAGGCACTTGAAGAAAAAATATGTACTTTGAATTAAGATGCTGAAGAGGATGAAGAGTTTATCAATGATCTCAAGTTTTAGGTAGTGGACACCAAGACAAGATTGTGTTGAAAAGAAAAGCACATCATGTTTGATAAATAAGATTTCCATAACAATAGAGAAGATGAAAAAAAAGAAGAAAAGAAGTATGAGGAACACATCAAATCATTTGAAGTACATGCATATAGATTGAAAGACATGGCCAACAAGGTCAAAGAGGATTAAGAGAAGATCAATATTCTTGAGGATCATTTAAGGACTACAAATCTAAAACCAAAACAAGATGAGTGTAATCAACTAAAGGTTGAAATGAAATAATTGAAAAATGAGCATGATATTATTATAATCAAATTGGATAAGCTAGAAGAGAAGCATGAGAATCCTAAGTATGTCAAGGAGAATGAAATATTTGAAAACAATCCAAGAATATATGTTAGACAACCAAATGCTTCAAGGTATGTTAGTTTATTTCATGTTCATTAATATACATGTAATAAGTATGGTCATAGAGCTAAAGACTGTAGAAGGAAGTTAGTCAAGTATGGACATTCATGGAGCCCTGGAATAAGGATAAATTGGTCATGGAGAAGTCATAACTCACGTCAATCAAGAGTTATGTTGAATGGTGTTGTTTGTTAAAGTTGTAGTGAATTAGGACATATTACCACATTCTAAAATAATAGTCTAAAGAAGAATTTTGCTCTTAAGAGTAAATCAATGGTGTTGAGACCCAAGCCTATGAAGGATAATATTGATTAAGGTGGACTGGATGCCATAGAAAATAAGGAATTAAATATGAAGAAGATACATGACTTTTAATAGAATTTGTCTTCTATCTAGATAGAAAAATAAGATCACAATCATCATCAAGAAAAAGGTATGATTGATCATATTTTTTTCAGTTGTCATAGAGTTTGTCACATTTTTAGGTATTACAAAAATAGGTTGAATGAGTTCCAAAATAAAAATAAGGTCTATGAAGATCCTAGAATGCAAGGAAAAGGCCAAAAAATGGCATGGAAGCCAAAGGTGAAAAGTGTCAGTCATGATGATACTCAAGGTCCAAGTAATATATTTACTATGGTGGAAAATGGTTCAAAAGTTGAAGAGTGCCAAGGGATCTCATTATCTACTCATGTTGTGAGTGAAAATACTAAGGTTTTTGTTGAAGCTAGTCCTAAGATATGTATAGATCTAAGTGAACATTCTACTATTTATGATCATGTATCATATAAAAAAAAATCAAATATATATGCCAAGTGATGAGGTTTCAAACTACAACATGGATTCTTCAGAAGAAAAGGCATGTCATGAATCTTTGTTGTCTCCATGTATTTTCAATGCAATCTTAGAAAATGAGGATAATGTTGTATTTGATGAGGAATGTGTTTATCTTAAGCCAAATAATCATAAGAATAAGAACTATAAGTATTATATGACCAATGAGGAGAAGGAATATGAGGAGTTGTGGGAAACTGTAGTTTTACACAATTGTAGAGCATTTTGGTGTAGAGGAGGTCTTTTTCTATGATTCATAAGTGTGATCAAGATTATAATTCCAATAAGATAACTTCTTTGGTTAAGTGGGAGCAACAAGTTCATGATCTTGATCTAGATATTTGTGAAGGAGCTATTATGTAGGGTCAAAATGGGTATATCCAGATGGAATAATGAGATTGATAAAATGTAAATAAGGTTTTGATTCTTAAAAATCTATATGCGATTATTTGTGATGTGATCTAAGTGTTTTTATGGTTTGATGGTATGTTTGTGTCAATTGAAAATTTTTGGGTGCTCTCAATTTTCCTAATTTTTGGCTTAAAGGAAAACAAGCCTAAAATGGGTTATAGGAATTATATGTTCCTAGAGGTATGGAGGATTAAATCCTCATCAAAAATTATGTGATGGGTGTCTTGAGGTTTACAAGATGTTTCAGATTTGGACATTGACCAGAAGGAGGTTTATTGACCTGTTTATTTTGAGTTTATAAGGTTTTGGGCTTTGCTATAAAAGTGATATTCCTTATGATTTTATATCTGAGGTTTCATAATAAGGTTATTGGGATAAATGTGTTGTCAAATCAATATTCACATAAAATTTAATGTTTGTGGTCCCGAGTTATTAATTTTTTTATCAAGTTGGAGTCTTAATTAGGTAGTTGGTTTGTGAAGAAAGTATGTTGTAGATGATGATCCTAGTGATACAAATTGTTGTGCTTGATGGGGTATATGAAAGTGATCTAAATATTAATTTTTAGGTCTTGAAGATATGTTTATTGAAAATTGTGGGATTTGAAAGTTTCAGGTAGGGTTATAAGGAGGCTAGATATGCCTACATTGAAGAAGAGTGTCTTTTGCTCAGTTTCTCCAAAATAGAAAATTATGTTTATTTTAAGGATATTTCTCAGGTTGGTTTAGATCATGTTTCCTTTTTTGTGAGTGGCATGAAGTTCTATTGTTGATTCTTGAGGTAGCTTGAGAGAGAAGGCTAGTGAGCATGTGTGCTAGCTCTTCATGGTGTTGGCTGATCAATCTTAGAGGAAGTCCCTCTCATATTTTTCTTGGTGTGCTTTATGATATTTTAGTGGTTTTATGTGTTCTCTCCTCATTGGTTATAGTGCGTGGTTTAAGAGAGTGTTGGCATAGAGAAAGAGGAAGTTATCAACGCAAGAAAAATTAGGCTCAAGGTAAGGGGGAATTTGTATCATATTTTTAATATGAGCACTTCCTATTTGATAGTATTTTAGGTCCTCAAGATCAGTTGGTGCTTACATTGTCATTATGTCAAAGGGGGAAAATGTTTCTATTATGGGAGTGTTTTGAGAGAGAAGGAAGGTGAGTTGTATATTGTTATATATGTTGGTTATTGACATCAAGGAAAAAAGGGAGATATTTTTGGAGAGTTTTCAATGATTTCATGTTGGTTCCCTAGTGAGTGTATGAAGTGCCTTGATAGTCTATGTGACAATGACAAAGTGTGCGATGTGTTTCTCCTAGGATGCATGAAGTATGCTTAGTTGATCTTCTATTTTGGAATGGTTAGAGATGTTGAATTATAAGTATGATGATTTGAGAATTTGAAAATTTTCCCTAAGATGTTTTCTAATCTTTATGTTCTTGTATACATAAGTGGATTTCATCTAGTTGATCATTGTTGTCATCTAGACATTTTGGTTCTAGTGGTAGAAAATCTAAGTAGGTAGTTTGATGAAATCACTAGTGCCATATGCGGATGATTTAGGGGGATTTGGTCATATGGTTGTGATCACATTAGTCCCTAATTATTATGTGTTAAATCTCAGGTCGTGCACCTCAATGCAGCCAAATAATGTGGGTGTAAAGTTGGGATATTAGGCATTTCGATAGTGTTTTCTATGTTCATATAAAGCTAAGTAATCATGTTAATGATGTTAGAATTCATACACATGGGTTTGTTCAATATTGTGCCTAGTTCTTATGCACTAAATCTTAAGTCATGCACCTAAGTGCATCAAAATTTATGCAATTGAAAATTTGGGATCTTAGGTAGTTTGACAATATTTTCCCATAGCCAAATTTACATGAGGTAAAAAACCACTGAGTAAGCAATTTTATGGTGTCATATATTTCACAAGTGGACATTTCAGGAAAAGGTGATCATATGGGTTTTTTCAATGTTAAGCCTAGTTTATTTTTGCTAAATTTTAAATCATGCACTAAAGTACATTAAAAGATATGCATGAGCAAAGTTGGCCTTCTAGGAAGTTGAGTGACCATGTTCATTGTGGTATATCTAACATGTGTGAGGGTTCTAGTAGTATATTTTTATATGTTTTGATTCTCCTATGAAAAGAGATCATATGGTCCAAATTACATATCATGCATCTAAGCATAGCAAAAGATGTGATTGTGCAAAGTTATCCTTTCGAGTAGATAAGTAAGGTTCCCATACTTAGTCAAATTTCCACATGTTAAAGTTCAATTAATATTGATGGTGTGTGTTTCTCTAACAAATTAGGAAGTACTAAGATGAGGATAAGTGCATGATGTTTATTTGATTCTCTCTCAATATAAAAATTTAACTTTACATGAAAATTAATGTCTCTTAACCTAAATTATTTATGTGATTATTTATAAATTTGATTAATATTTTCTATCTTGGCTTCTAAATGCCTTAAATCATACATATATTGGTAAGTTGAATCCCAAAATATTGTTAAAAGGACCACATAATAAAACTGAGTCTTATGGCAAAAAACTGCTCAGTAAGGATACATCAAACGAAAGGCACTAATTATATACCTACTATTGGCATTCCAGCTTCTAATTTTTAAGATTTTTGGTTGGAAAAATATACATAAAACCTAATTACATAGTTTAAGTACTATCAAGATAACTTTAAACATTATGTGTAATCACTTAAACTTTGTTTGTTTCTTTGACAAATTTATAATTATTTTATACTTTAACTTTAAAATATCTTAAATATAGAATACATCAAAATACCAACAATATTTTTTTGTATAATCACCTAACCTTTATTTGTTTATTTCTTATTATAAAAAATTTAATTGTTAAGTTGATATCTATTTACCTAAATTTTATTGTATGAGTTTTGATTATTTAAACATTTTTTATTCTCTAAATTTAATAACTATTTTCTATCATCATTTTCAAATAGCCAAATTAAATTTGATTTTCTAAACTTTATTTGATTCTCTCTCAATATAAAAATTTAACTTTACTAGAAAATTGATGTCTCTTCACCTAAATTATTTATGTGATTTTTTTCTAAATTTGATTATTCTTTTCTATCTTGGCTTCTAAATGCCTCAAATCACACATATATTGGTAAGTTGAATCCCAAAATATAATTAAAATGACCACATAATAAAATTGAGTCCTATTGTAAACAAATGCTCACTAAAGAAACATCAAATGAAAGGCACTGATTATTTACCTACTATTGGCATTCCAACTTCCATTTTTTTAAGATTTTTGGTTGCAAAAATATACATAAAATGTAATTAAATAGTTTAAATACTATCAAGATAACTTTAAAAATTATTTCTAATCACTTAAACTTTGTTTGTTTCTTTGACAAATTTATAATTATTCTCTATTTTAACTTCAAAATATCTTAAATATAGAATACATCAATATGCCAACATAAATTGTGTGTACACTCACCTAAAATTTATTTTATTCTTTCTTATTATAAGAAAATTAATTGTTAAATTAATATCTATATACTTAAATTTTATTGTATTCTCTAAATTTTAGAAACATTTTTTATCTATCACTTCCAAACACCGTAAATAAATTCTTATGCCAAAATAAAATTATTCACCTAAACTTTATTTTACTTTCTCAATTTTAGAACTTAAATTTATAAGAATTGATATCTATCACCTAAAATTTGTATGATTCTATTTAAATTTCATCTTTTTTTCCTATCGTGGCTTCCATGCCTTAAACCTTATACATGCTTGTAATAAATTTGAAGGTGTTTTTTAACTTTTGGGTAGGAATTTTAGTTGAAAGGAAGGCACTTTTGTTTGATACATGGAGTATTTACTTTATATGGGCTAAATGGTACCTGTACTAGATGTGATTTATCTTCTAAACCTATGTTTAGAGTTATGCAAGGAATTTTCGCATTGTATGTAGATTTTATTTTTTACTTTGGAACTTTTTTGACTACTCTATGTTTTTTCATACTAATTGGTGGTTATCTTGGATTTTGTGGTACCATATAAAACCAAATTTACATATTTGTTTGCCTTGTAAGGCTTTCAACCAATGTGGAGGAGGCTAAAATAAAGGAGATTAAACATCCAATCAATACTCCAACTAGTGCCAAAGCCCATGTAGGTGAGATAAAACAAATTTATTTCCTTCTTTCTCCTTATATAAAAGCATAAATTTTGAATGGAGAATATTCCCAAAAGAGAATGAAAATTAATATTTTTTTTGGTTGATTTATCCAGGAAAATTAATAAATCATTTGGAAACTAGAATTTGTTTCCATTTTCAAAATTAAGAAAATTTTAAAGAAAAAATCAAATTGTGCCAATAAAAACCAATTTACAAAATTCAGTATCAATAGTGACTTTGTTTTAAATTTACAAGTCATGTCATCACAATCAAATTACTAAACTTAGGACCTAATATAGATACAATAATGATATTTATGGAAATTAACTTATAAACTGTTGAGAGAAAGTAAGAAAAAAACATTTTCCCATCCCCTTTCTTACCAATTTGAAACCACCGCTTGTTATAAATCCTTAAAATAAGTAAGAAGACTTTGAGTATATTTGGTTAACATGCCCATGTATAAGGATTATTTATTAAGTGGGTGTTACAGATAGAGAAAATACTTTTCATGTACTACCTAGGTACCATGTACTATTTTGGTCTCACGTGATGTAAAATGTATTTCACTTACTTCCATGTATATAGAAAGTAAAAATTTCTTCCATGTATGAATGACTATATAGTAATGGAGAGCATATCAAAAAATTTGGTATACCATTCAAGTGGTGTATATAAAAGAGAAAAATTTGAAGTTATAAGGAACCATTCCATATATATATATATATATATATATATATATATATATATATATATATATATATATATATATATATATATGCATTCAATCAAAACCATTATTGGCACAACCGTAACTAGGAAAGACACTTTGCTAGAATGGTTCATGAAGGTGGAAAACACACTTACATTAAATGAATTTTCATTCAACCTCTATGATGGGGACAAACAACTTACTGAATTGAAATAATTACAGGAAGTAGATTCTTGGAAGTAAAAACATTCAAAATTACTAACCCTTATTATGGCCTTAGTTTATATAGAAGTGTTTTCTCACATACATGGGTGCAACAATCACTAGGAATATTTTCACAGATTTAAGAACATATATGATTTTCACTCAGAATTGGAGTTCATATAGTTGTATTAGAAACTATTTAATCTTGAGTTTAAAAATGTAAATATCATGGATTAATCTTCTAAAATCCATGGAATAAAACATGATGTAAATGAATAAAGGATCTTATTCCTACATAATCAAATTAATTAGAGTCATTTTAATCAATAAATATGTCAAAGACTATCAAATTTTATCAACTCATTGATTAAATGGCCAAAAGATAAAAAACCTTGGAAATAAAAAATAATTCTATAGGAGAAAGCATTTATTAGTCTAATCAATAGTAAATTCTTCCAAAAATTAAAGAAATGATTGAGGAAATATTAAAAATTAAGGGTGAGACAAAAACTCATGAAAAAATAATAGTTAACATCTAGAAAATAAAAATGATAAAAAATACTTATTTTACAAATGATATGGATGGAAAAGGGACTCATGAGACCCATGAATTCTAGATATCATGGGAGAAAAATTAATCTTAAATAAAATAGAAAGCATAAGAATGAAAAGAATAAAATTTTAGAACTAGATTCAACTCAATTTTCTTATGAATATGTCCTTTCCATTTTTGATGATGCAAAAAATGCCATTGTGAATCCAACCTAGGATAATGCTTATGTTCTAGACATTGGTGTCATGTAACATATGAATTTATGAAGGTAATTATTTGAGGAGTTTCATGAAGAAACTTTTTTTCCAATATATTTGGTAGATAAAAAAATTTGTCACCACAAGGCAAAGGTTTAATATAACTCAAGTTACCAACATTTATAGACTTCATTCTCCAAAATTTACTATACCTTCATTAGCATAAAATAAATATTTTAAATATTGTGTTAATTTAAACATAAGGCCAATTTATTTTGATGGAATATGGAGAGATGAGACCCATAAATACATGTGATAATATAATTTTTCTACCTAGATATGAGGAAGGAAAATTACTAAAACTCAGGGATGAGCATTCAGTGCCACTATATTTTACTCATTTCATTGAATAAGGAATGCCAAAAATTATTCTCTATCATTCCAATATTTTGTAGGTATGATATTAAAATATCTAGATAATGTAGGTATTTTTTTAATTTTTTTTTACTTTACCCAAAAAATGCTTTCAATTGAGTCCTGCATAGTAGCCAACCACGAAAGATAACCATTTCAAATTTTACAAGGTAAAGTTGACAAGAAGTTATATTTATTTTAATATAATTTATTTTATCTGTAAATTATTTCTAATGGTGGTCAGAAATAATTCATATCATTCATTTATCTCTAAAAAATACCGATTTTGATATATTTTTTGAATTAAAAATCAGAATCCTTTAAAACAGTTCATAAGTGTTGAACTATGCTTAAAAAGGAATCCCAATCCTGCATTGGGACACTCAAGACTAATAATTGTGGTAAGTTCACTAAAAATGTGTTTGAAACCTATCTAAAATATAATGGAATCTATCATCATCACTCAATCCCTTAACTGCTCAACTAAATGGAATATTTGATTAGATGAAAATAACTATGATGAACAAGTTTTATGTAATAATGTAATTCAAAGGGGTTTAACCTGCATTTATGGGTAGAAACAACTCAAATAGTTGTATACCTCCATAACATGTCACCATAATCAACCCTAAAAATTAATACTCCATATGAATTCCAGTGTGGTCATCTTCCTTATGTGTGACATCTTAAGATTTTTTGATCCACATAAGTCACAAATGCATACTTTTGGTATACTCTGATTCTTTAATACCATATATTTTATTTTATGAGAATAGTAAAAGAATTATCATTATAATACATGTTTAATTATGTGAAATTGCAAAGGACACATCAAACATGTATCAACAATTGATTCGACTTCAGAAATATGCCAAATTTTATGTTTTCAAGGACGTTGATATGGAGGTTCCAAATAGTGAAGGGGAACTTAGAGTCTGTAAATAATTTAATGTCTATTGAATCCTATATTTGAAATGATGCTCCCCCTACAAAAAAAATTAAAAATTCATCAAAGGATAGTATGGTGTTATAAAATGAACTTAAAATCCATAAAATGAGGAACTAGTGATTCTATAAGATTAAAAAAATACCAAAATGGGTTAATAGACATTGAAATATGTTAGACCTAATGAGATTGATAAAACAAGTATTAAAAGTGCCTACATAACCACACATAATTTAAGCTAATTTTTAGATGAAATTTAAGATAAGATAGAAAAGGTTACATTAAAAGATCCTCTTGAATATGAAGTCAATATTGCTTTTGGCTTTGATGTCAATTCTTTCAAATAATTTTAAAAACTTATCACGTGGGAAAATGAAATGAAAAG
>JARHVA010002669.1:812500-962500 GCA_037957365.1 Torreya grandis
GTAAAAAATTATAAGGCCTATGACTACTTTGAATTTGAAAAAATATAGCATGTGTTCACTGGAATTTCTATTAGAATTAGACAAGAGTGTAGTGCATTATTGTCTAGGTTAGAGTGGCTTTGTCTGTGTAAAGTTTTTGAGCCTAAGACTTTATAACCTCTTGAAAATACATCTAAGAGTGATAAACAATATGTTTTGTAACTCACTCAAGTACACTTAATAATATTTGATATAAAAATATAAATATAGAAGTACTACATATACTGATCACAAATCAATTAATGTAAACAAAATATACATATCATGCATAGGTCCCATTATTTTAATTTTTTGTAATTTTGTAATTTTTTATTTTTTTGATTTATGAATTTATAGAAATAACATACTAACCAATGAATCCGGAAAGAACCTCCAAATCAATGGGTTGTTTGTATAGCATAGGAAGAATGACCTCTCAAGAATGTAAAGTGTCGTGCCATTGCGAAGTAGTTGGTCTCAACTTGGAATATGAAAATAAATATAACACTTTAACATAAGTGTCATTATAAAAATGATAATTTGTAGTATGATGTGTATGTTTTTTAGCATGGTGAACTCTAGCAATATTCAAAACCCATCATGGATTGTATAATTTCTATGTCAATGTTATTTATAGAAAACTCTTAATGATTTGTAATACTAATTTAGGATATGTTGGTGTGGAGATTGGAATATTTTAAAAATCATAAACTAAGTGGATTTTCAAGGATATGTCTTCTTGGAATTTTTACAACTTATTTCTGAGTTCTATGAGTAGGTTGAACCTTTTTATGTTGTTAAAGGGAAATATTTTGTATATGAACAATAACCTTAGGTTGGAGGTGGTATTCAAATTAAATACCATGAAATATGATAACCTAATTAGAAAATGTTTTTGAAAATATTTATGTACTATAAGAAGAACTATGTAAATTTGGTGAATCCAAGTACTTCCCCATAATACATCAAAGGCTCCTACACTAGGTACTACTATGAACTTGGTGGCCAGATGTGTTGGACCAACCTAGAGTGGTAATGTGATATTAATAATATAACTCTGAAGATGACCATTAAATACCTTTATTAGTTTTTTTTTAAGAATTATAACCTAATCTGTGTATCCAAAATGAGAGATAAGTGTGATAGAGCATATATTAACACTTGAACCATTATCAACCATGACACAATGTATGCATTTAAGATTTATGTAATCTCAAGTAAAAAGAGAGTGAAAATCAAAACCATTATTGAAAATATCATCCTATACAAATTTGTTAAGTGGTATAAATAACACTAAAACATGATAGTACCAATGATGACATTTAAATTTTGTTTTTCCTCTATGCAAAGATGATAATAAGTTGGTGGAGGATGTGCATTATATGTGTAATGCACTTTAAATTTGTCTATTATTTTTTTTTCCTTGTATTCTTAGAGAAAGGATCACCTAATATATTCATCATTCTATTATCACTTTTTTTTTTACTTTGTAATTTTTGTACTTGTGCTCACATCAATAATGTTCTCATCCTTAAAACCTTGAAACTTATGTTCCAAATTGATGCATTTAATGGTATCATGCCCTACTGATCTATGAAGATCACAAAAATGTGTTGATCAAATACTTATGGAATAGGTTTACTTAACTAATCCTATTAAAAAGGAGGGAGTGATATGAGATGAGATTATAATAACTTATTTACCACCCTGTATGGAGCTTCTAGAAAGTTTGGAAACTATCTCCTTAAAGGAGTTGATAATACAATTTGTAGAGTAAAATCTAAAACTCAATTCATTATTGCCTTTGTTTCACTCTTATTTTTAGTTAATCTCACATTGTATGGTGGGTTAGTCAGATTCTTTGCATGAGAAGTGTAAAATTAGTTGGTTTCATACATTGGCTTACTCATTTCAAACAATTTGACTTATTGTTTATTAACTGTGTGAGAAAAGTCCATGAATAAAATAAACTTATTTGACATAATAGATTCATGTAGAGGTGGTAACAAACTATATATGAATATGAATTGAAATTAATTATCTTCCATATGATTCATAATATTAAATAACATGGTCTTATACCGTAATACAAATTCTCTGATAAGATCATTAGATTCTTGTTTGAGATGAGAAATCTGAGTATATGAAATATTTTTAGTTAAATTAATTGAGAAACATGCATGGAAAAAATATGCCAAGGGATAGATTGCACGAATTGATAGATGTAGTAAATCATATAACATTTTTAGAGTATACTATTTTAAGAAAGTCTAAGAAATAGCATTATCAACAACCAATTGTTGGACACATAGTCCATACATGCTATGTAAAATGCTCTCAAATGTTTCTCAAGGTCACCTTTTTTATCATATCGTAAGCTTAGGTGCCATGAAAATAGTTTGTAAAGGATATATTGAAATATTCCAAGTGAATGGATTATATAATAAAGTATGAGAACCAAGTCCTTGATTAGGTATTGAAGTATTTTATTCCATTTTCAACACCTTAGCTTGTAGAGAAAAAAGATTTTTCATAAGGGATTGTGTGTCAAGAATAGAATGTTTACTTGCCAAAGGTGGTGTCATAAATAACTGAGTATGAATTATCATATTAATATACTAAAACCCTTAGGTTACCCATAGTATATGTTGTCATATAGATTTTATTGAATGATTATAATAAATGAATGGAACCCAAGCATTGGAAGTATTATATGATTGATAAATGTTTCCACTTTTTATTTCCAAATGAGTTTTAAAAAATTCCTCATAATCTTGATATTGTTCATGGTTGTTTATTGAAAGTTATTAATAATTTTTACTTTATTAATAACTATTTGTTCATCATTGATAGGTGGAATTACATCTTAAATCTCATCTTGAGAGTCAATTTTGTCTTGATTATATTGTTCACAATTTAAAATAATTGTCATGCACTTATAAATATTTAGTTTACTCATTAATATCTAAAAGTAATGATATACCCTTGCTTTTATCCATCTTATAATCCTTATGAAAATAAATATGAATATTCTCAACTAGAGTATCACTCAGTCTATAAATTATTCTAAGATACATACAAATAAATTTCATAGATTTCATAAAATATTAAGTAAAAATTTGGAATATTGTTGCTAACAAGGAATTTACCTAATATGAAAAACCTAATACATAAATTCAAAGTAAAAGAAAGGAAACAAACCCAAGAAACATCTATGTTTGGGGTTTCTTAAATATTGAATGAATAGACAGGGTTATCAATATTTTCTACGTAAAATTGAGATTCAGGAATGAATCTAATCTAATATAAATAAATAATTGACTAACTAAAAATGTTAAGATATAAAATAAATCAAACAAACCAATATAAAACTTATTACTATTTTTAAATATGAATTAAAAAGAGGAAATTACCAAAGATGAATGAATTATCTATAAATTAGACATGTTAGAATATAATTGTGACTATGAAACTGACTGTACAAATTTATAAGGTTAGTGTGAATAAAAAAATAGATTTGAATCTATTTAGGACAAGGCCCCTCTAATTAGATGATGTTTTTTTGCACTACTTTTTTATGGTGTGCCAATATATGATATGTTTTTCATGTGTATCAAAACCCTTTTACCATAGGTCCTTTGTACGTGATTTGAGTCACTTGATTAGCTACAATATCCATGATGTATCTTCTTCTTCACTTAGAACCCTAGCTCAATAGACCATGAAAAATAAACATAAAAAATGGTTAAAATACGTTAGTGGTTGATGTTGTGCTTGACCTAAACACCCCTGTGTTGAGCACCACATACATAATAATAATCCAAAGAGTGATTAGACTCAATGTATTTATCCCATGTTCTGGCAATGTGTGTGTTCGAAATATTGGTATATTGTAATAGATTGATGAAAAAACCATGTAATTATGTGATTTTATAATGACATGTGACCTTGGAAGTGTATTAAAACTTAGATAAGGGTTACTAGGGTAGTGTGCACTTATAATTAGGAAGAATCGGTGTTTTCCTCTCAATGTGCAATTACATATTTTGGTGTTTTAAAATCATATGCTCCTTTAGTGAGAAAATGGTTATAAATTTTAGATTTATAATGGTATTTTTGGAATTTACATGCATGGAACTTGTGAAAGATGTGGAACAACCCGTTAGGTGAATTTTAATTTGAGAAACTATTCATTATTTGGTGAGAGAATGAGATCATCAAAATAAGACATTATCAATGAGTAACATAATATTGAAGGAGTGCCATCGCTTGAAGTGCTGAGATAACCAAACTATAAGTGTGAATAATTTTAAAAGTGAGTTTATGTTTCTTGGAATGAATAATATAATTATTCAGTATGATAATTGATTGATGGTATATGGTCATCCTCATATAATTAAGTGAATAGTAGCTCAAAATCATGGAACTGGGCATGAGCTAAGTGTTCTTAAAAGTACACTCACAAGTGCATTATTTTAGAATTAAATGTTAATTCTAGTCATTAAAAAATGATATATTATAATATTTTCAATATATCCATAAAAAAAATCAAAAATTGATATCAAAAGATAATATATATTTAATCGATGATACTAAATACATACACTTCAATGACACTATGATCTATGTGTACATAACTAGATGAAATATTTATTTTGATGTTATTTTTCTTTCTCAATTCATACAAAAACTTGGGTAAAGTCATTGGATAGAATAAAAATATTCCTTTGATGTCTCAAAGGAACACAAAATTTTGGCCTCAAATAATATAGCGAAGGAGACTTCAAACTAGTCATATATTCAGATTTTGATTATGTTGGTGATTTAGAAGATGGAAAATATTTTTTAGGTTTTATAATAAATCAAGGAAAAATAATTTTTAGTTATAATTCAAAGATGTAATTAGTGCCATAAATTTTTGTAACAAAATTAAAATACATGATAGCTTCTAAGGCATCTAGAGATACTTTGTAACTTATAAGGGTTATTTAAAATTTGTTGGAACAACAGGTTTCATCAAAACCTATCATGGTTGGCAATGCATCTATAATTGAAAATAAAAAGAATCCAATCTTTCACTACTAAACCATGTACATCAACACTAAATTTCATTTGATTTGGCATTATATTAATGATGGCAATGTAAAATTTATACATTTTCCTATTGCAAAGAAACCATTAAATATATTAACAAAATCACTAAGATGAGTTTTTTTTTAATTTCAAAGATAAGTTTTGTCTCATAATAACCCTACAGATTTAGGGTGGGATGTAATAATATTGTAATAAAATAATGTTAATCCTAAGTATAATTGTAGGAAAGTATTTTTTTCATAGTAGTAGATAGATAGTCTCCATATCAACCTCAAGAGTCTTCTTAGAATATGATTGAATACTCACATGATTGCTTATATATTATTTTAATCTCTCATTATTAATTAATGAAGTAATTTTGGTTTTCACCAAATCTTGTTATTATATTGTCCTTCTATTCATAGCATGATACACCTAAAAATACTACATATGCAATCATTAGTCATATAATTATTTTATTTTGATTTACATGTTTACCTATCACTTATTAATACAACTTACCCATATTAAAAACATAATGTAAACCCTAATTAATATCATTAGAAACTTTATTTTTGTACCTAGGAAAAATTCATGGGAGCTTTCCAACATTCATGACTATTAAAAGGTGATATAATTCACAATTACAACTAGAAAATTCAAAATTTTCAAATAAAAAGATGTTAAATTTTTTAAACATTTTAATTGTAATAATAAAATATTAATATAACATACAAAAAACTTCACATAACGTAATAATATTGAACTTGGAGAATATAGTGTTGTAGTGTAAAAGATAAACAAAATGTCGACATTCAATTTGTGGGTTAAAGTAGGGATAATAAATAACATAACTATTGTATTTCAATATAATTCACAATTACAACTAGAAAATTCAAATTTTTGAAATAAAAAGATGTTAAAATTGTTAAACATTTTAATTATAATAATAAAAGATTGATATAATACACAATAAACTTCATATAACATAAATAATATTGAATTTGCAGAATATAGTGTTGTGTTGTAAAGGATAAACAAAATGTTGGCATTCAATTTGTGGATAAAAATAGAGATAATAAATAACATTTTCAAAAAAAAAAAACCATATTGTCTACAATCCAGATTTTAAGCCCTCCTTCTTTCCCATATATATAATTATTAAATTTAATAAATATTTTAAACATCTATAAGATTCAATCAACATCATACATTTTCTAATTTCTTATATTAAATGAAAGAATCATTGATAGAAAATACTTAAAATGATATAGTACCTAATAACATATAAATTATAAAATTATTTAAAAGATAACTTTCAAATACTTTAAACCTTTAAAATATTAGCATACTAATTTATTTTAGTGTGATCACCTAAACTTTATTTAATTCTTTTTTAATATAAAAAATTTAATATATAAAATATAACTTTAGTGTGATTCAACTTATTCTCTAATTACCTACATAATCCTAAATTTCATAATTATTCTCTATCATTATTTTTGAATACCTTAAATCTTAAGCCTAAACTTTATTTGATTCTCTCTCAGTATAAGAATTGAACTTTAAAGGACAATTGATGTCTCACCACCAAAAATTCATGATTATTCTCTGTCGTGGCTTCCAAATGCCTTAAATCTCGAGTATGATGGTAAGGTGAATCCCATAACAAAGTGGAAGGGACCGCATAATAAAGGTAAAAATTTGAAGGCCAAAAATTGTTGTTCAGTAATGATGCATCAAAAGCAAGGTGTTTGAACTTCGGTGTTTGACATAAAAAGGGACAAAAACTGATCAATAGTGACACGACCAAATGACTTTCCTAGCACTTCGATGCCCATGTCCCCACACTGCTACCTTTTTATCTTCTCCCAGTTCTAGCTTTATGTGCTCTACCATCGGGAGATAAGATCCTAAATTTCTTTTCCATATGTAAATGAATGATATACACTAGCAATTACCCCATGGTGCAAGAAAAGCCAGAGGCTAGATAAGATTCACTCATATTTGGTTTACTTTAATGATAAATTAAAATAAAGTATTTCAATTTGTATTATTATTATTTTTTTAAATTGTTAATTTTTATTTTTTTTATTATTTTGTATGTTTTTTGGTTTTAAGTCACATAATTTAATTAGTTAATTTTTATTATTTTTGTATAAATATTATATAATATTTATTATAATTTTTTGATTCTGATATTCTCATTTTTTTGGATAGTGAATCTGGGTAATTTTATCTATATACTTTTCAGATTAATAAATATCTTGATGAGTTCTAATAAATTTGGTAAATTGGAGGAAATGTTTCTAGTACCCTGACAGACAACGGCATAGACCATTTTATTATAAGAAGCCACATAATTCCATATAGCAGAACAATAAGATCTAGGTCTAAAATTGCTTATATACTCATCTCTCATTATTAATCACTCGTCCTAAGCTATTAGATTTTACTTGCAAGCCTATCAAGAACTTTTTATAATTGTTTGCTCTATGAAATAGAGAGTAGGTAGTGTTGTAGGCTCTTCCTTGTGATTTTAGTTTATATTTGTAGATATTCTCTTGCAGTCCATGATCGAGTACCATCGATATATAATCTACTAAAGCATGTTCCCTGTAGTGCATTGATCAATTCCATCATCCATGAGAGTTAAAATGTCATATTTGGAGAGTTTCTAGAAACATGAGAAAAAGATATGGGTTATAGTAGAATGAAAGGATAATGAATTTTGTTTTTTAGTTGGAGAATAAACACTATGGATCCCAACCATCATTATGTTTTCTTTCGTTTAATGTTAAAGATTTAGGTTTATTTTATAATGTTTTTTATTAATTAATATACTATTTATTTGTTTGTTTTTATTAGTTAATTTAATATTTAATACTTTCAAGTGGCTTTAAATAAAATTTATACCTCGATGAATAACTTAACAATATACTAATTGAACTAAATTAATAATAAACTGAAATGAAAGAAAAGTGTTTCTATTTTTTATTTTATTTTATTTTTGTTGAAGGATAAATGTGCCTCATTGGATTTTGGGATGGCATAATAATACCTATCAATCTATATCATTATCTTCACTAAAAATTATTGTTATGTGAAAAATATTTAAATTACCTATGTTTGTATATTTTTAAATCTGTTGCTGGATTTATTAATGTTTTTCTTTTGGCTATTACTATTATGCTTCCCATGAGTAGGATTCCATATCTATAACTACTATACTTCCCTTGAATACATATTTCTTTATTTCCATAGGTAGCCTTTTTTTATTAGTACATTCCATAAATATTTTACATAGTTGCTTTCATATAAAATAACCATTTAAGAAGTTTAGCATATATTTTTTAATTTATTGTACTTATATGATTGTTATCATTCATGATGTTTGAAGCAGATCTTGCGTGGCTATGTGTAAGAAGAACAGAGCATAAATAAAGATGGGTAGATGGCACCAAATTCCAGTTCTCAAGGTGTGGATGAAGTCATTTATTTCTCAAATGTGCTATATGATTTGCAAGAGGAGTTAAATTGGGGTGAGGAGGTTTATCCTACATAGTGACCAAATCAAATGACAATCCCTACTACCCTACTCTAGGCACATTGTGATATGTAGTTAGGCTATAGTCTTCAAAACCTAAATGAGTATGGATAACTTTCTCCCATGACATGACAATTCACTTGCAATGAATTTTTCGTGTATTCAATGACACTACCATAGATCATAAAGGAGTAAGAGAGATCGTCAATGGCTCCTCGATTGGTCTAAATAAACTCTAGAACATGATTATCCACAATATGCAGGTCAGTGACACCAGCTTTGACACAATTCACATATTTCAATCCAGTAAGGTGTGGGTGGATCACATCACCTCATGTAAAATGTTTCATCAAGATATTACTCTTTCCTTTCTATAAAATCCTTGAGTTTCTCTAGGATAAATTGAATGACATATTAAAATTTTAGACAAGGTAGGTAGGTCTTATGTACAAATATATTTAATTTAATTTATATATTAATGTCTACAGCATATCAAGAATGGTTTATGGGATTGAATAACATACTACATAAATTTATTATAATAAGGGAGTTCCAAAAGTATCTCTAAAGAAATAGAAAGAGAAAAAACATTAATTGAAATTAATGATTTCATTATTCAAGGTCCCAAGATCTTCATACTAGTAAAATGAGGGTTATTTTATATATATGTATCGTAATTTTTAGATATCAAAATGAGGGTTTTTTTTTTAGCTTGAGCTTCTTCAAGTCTATTACTTAGAAGTAGGAATTGATATTCTTGGAATTGTTTGTGTCTAAAAACATTGATTTGAGTGTTCTTTCTTAAAGACTAAATGTTTCATGATTAAACAATGTTAAACATTTTTTGTCAACATACTAAATAAAGTTATTCAAAGATACATGAGATTATCTAAAAATTAATGGTAACATATATGAATCTCATATTAGATGGAATACTTGAATACAAAATTCTCTTCACTTTCAGGTTCTAGAAAACATAATTGGCAGATAAGCTCATCTTATGGAAGGTTATGACCAAATTCCATTCATATTTGATAAGAGCAAACAAAAAACTAACTAATGGGATCCTTAAAAATGATAGAAATTTCTTCATCATGTATCAAATAATTTTAATTATAGCCTTAAACCACACCTAGGTGAGTGTAAGAGTGCACCAACTTGACCTATTTTACTTTATATGTCAAATTAACTGTAGATTCAATTTTCCAAGTTACATTAAATACCTTTTTTTATTAATCTTAGTAAGATTTAATTCAAGACCATACTATATACTCATACTCATGCTTGATTCACTAAAATATATAAGTAATTGACATTGATCTAACGGTCACCATGAAAAATAATACTTTTTATTCTTTTATTCGAGTTTGAGTTTGATTTTCTTCGAACACTTAACATTTGTGATATGAAACCATGTTGTTTGAGATTTTTTTCACATTCAAAAATTTTGTCAATGATTTTTTTCTCATGGGAAAATTTAATGTTAATGGAATAAAAATAATAAGAAGAATCATATACTCATACTCATGTTTGAGTCACTAAAATATATAAGTAATTGACATTGATCTAATGCTCATCATGAAAAATAATACTTTTCATTCTTTTATTCGAGTTTGAGTTTGATTTTTTTCGAACACTTAACATTCGTGATATGAAACCATGTTGTTTAAGATTTTTTTCACATTCAAAATTTTTGTCAAGGATTATTTTGTCAGGGGAAAATTTAATTTTAGTGGAATAAAAATAACTAAACATAATAAGAAAAATCATATACTCATACTCATGTTGGGCTCACTAAAATATATAAGTAGTTGACATTGATCTAATGCTCGTCATAAAAAATAATAATTTTCATTCTTTTGTTTGAGTTTGAGTTTGATTTTATTTGAACACTTAACATTTGTGATATGAAACCATGTTGTTCAAGAATATTATTAACATTCAAAAATTTTGTCAAGGATTTTTTTATCGAAAGCAAATCTAATGTTAATGGAATAAAAATAAATAATAATAATAAGAAGAAGAAGAATCAAATACTCATACTCATGCTGGGCTCAATAAAATATATAATTATTTGACATTGATCTAATTCTCATCATGAAAAATAATAATTTTCATTATTTGATTCAAGTTTGAGTTTTATTTTCTACGAGCACTTAACATTCATGATATGAAACCTTGTTGTTCAAGATTTTTTTTCACATTCAAAAATTTTGTCAAGGATTTTTTTATCGAAGGCAAATCTAATGTTAATGGAATAAAAATAAATAAAAGTAATAAGAATAATGAACTTAAAGTTGTAAATATATATGTGAGATTTCAAAACAAGAATATGACAATTTTATCATAATAGCACCATAAATATTGGTCTTCATATTATAGCACCATTGATTTATATTTGAGAGATATAACACAATAAATAATAAATATTAATATTTAATGTCAGGGATATATAAAAATAGTGTTATATTTGAGGGATATAACACCATTGTTTCATCACCCTAATAATAAAAAATAAAAATAGTATTTAATGTTTTGGTATATATAAAAATGGTGTTATATTTGAGAGATATAAAACTATTATTGCATCAATTTGATATTAAACACTAAGGATAATGTTATTTATCATGGTGACTAAAAAATAGTGTTATAAATTTGTATATATAATACCATTTTCTAATCAATGTGACATTTGTCGAAGTGGATCATAATCGAGAATAGGGTCTTGATACACATGAATATACAAATATCTGAAACTATAAATATGTTATTATTAAACAAAATAAAACATGATGAAAGAAAAAGATTCATTATCAGCATTCATTAGCCAAATAAATTTTAAGAAAAGTACATTACATACATAATGAAAAAGCAACTCAAAATTAGAAAATATTGTTAAGCCATATTTTCCTTACTGACCTTAAATGACACATAAGTGAAACCTAAGCACACTAAATGGCATGTGTAGGAAAAACCATTAAATAGAATAAAAATATATACTAACACTCCATTAACCCTAGCTTAAATGGGTATAAGAATTGGGTTCTAAAAAAAATCCCTGATGAGGTATCCCAAATATATAGAAAATATCCCAAGAAGAATAGAGAGAAACATGCCCAAGAAGTTGAGAGAGAGATAAGGAACTAAAAAACTCCTATAAGATGATGATATAGAGATTCTTAAACCTAAAGAAGAGTCCACAAATGATGATACTTGCTCTCAGTGAAAGATTTAGTGAATTTATTAGTAATTTGCTCTAATGTTTGATAATAATAGAGATCAATGACTTGATCATGAATATGTTCTGAATGAAACACATGTGAATCTCGATATGCTTGCTCTATTGATGGAGGACCAACTTCCTAAAAATATAGATTGTTATTTGATTATCATGGAAGATGATTTTCGGTCATCCTAATTAGATACTAAACTCAATGAGAATCCCCTAAAGCTAAATAGCCTTAGTAGTAGCACTAATAACTTATTTGTATTCTACATATGAAGAAGATAAAGATGTAACATTATGATTTTTGCTTGAATAACTAATTTGTCCTAAACTAAGTGAGAAATTTGAATCTAAAGTAGACTTAGGATATTGAATATCACAAGCATAATCCAAATTTGTATACCCAATAAAATAAAAATCAATTCCTGCTCTATATTGAATCTCAAAACTATGAGTACCCTAAATGTAGTCAAGAATCCACTTAGATATTTTTTAGTGTAACTTATATGGTTCTGATATAATTATAGAGATTATGCCCACTACATATGAAAGGTCAAGTTTAGTTTGTGTAATATAGATGAGACTATCAACCAGTTATCAATGCAAGGTAACATCAACCAAAGGATAATAACAATAAGTTTCATCATTCACACTAGAAAGAAAGGGAGTTAGAACTTGATTACAGTTAGTCATATTAGATCATGCAAGTAAATCAAGAGCATAATTATATTTTTAAATAGTGACCTTGCAGTCAGACTAATAAATAGTAATCCTAAGGAAGTAACATAATAAGCCTATGTTGGTCATTGAGAACATGTTAGACAAAGATGTTTTCCCTACTACAATGGTGGATGAATAAATCCCTATGATCAATATGACATCCACATAAAGATCTAGAGTTAATAGTGAATCATCATGATTCAAACCATATACATTAGGATAGGAATTAATTACAATGAACCCATTTGAAAGAAGAAATGAGTCTATTGTGGTATACAAAGGTCAAGGAAATTATTTTATGCCATATATATACATATATATATATACACACATATATACATATATATATATACATATATATATATATATACATATATATATATATATACATATATATATATATACATATATATGTATATATATATATATATACATATATATATATATATACATATATATGTATATACATATATACATATACATATATATACATATATATATATATACATATATATATACACACATATATACATATATATATATACACACACACACACATATATATATATACATATATATATATGTATATATATATATATACATACATAAATATATATATATATACATATATATATATATACATATATATATATATATACATATATATATATATATACATATATATATATATACATATATATATATATACATACATACATACATATATATATATATATATATATAAATATATATATATTAATTCTTCAAAATGCTGAACAATCTTCCATAAAACCTTTTGGTTGATCCATGTATATCTCCTCCTTGAGGTCACCATGAATAAAATCACTCTTCACATACATCTGAAGAAAATCTTAGTGATGTGTTATGGAAATGGCAAGATTGGGTCAAATTGAGTTCATTTTTTTAACTATGGTAAAAGTTACAATATAGTCTATGCCACAATTACCTAATAAAAATGCTTTACAACCAAATGTGCTTTGAACTTGTCTATTGACCTATCTACAAAAAAAATTGTTTGATAGATCATCTACATCAAAAAAGTTTTCTTCCTTTGGGAAGAGGGACCATATACCAAGTGTTGTTGTTAATCAAGGAACCAAACTCCTCTTCCATAAAAGTATCCCTCACAGGAGTGATATATGAATTACAAAATTATTATGAATCAGAAGTAGATGTAATGAATACATGGAGGACATTATGAGATTATGAACATGTCTACCTGGTGTCTGATGGATCTCTAACCTAATGGACAACACATTGCAGTATCTATCTATCCAAAAGATTAAAAAAAGATAGAGATTTAATAAAGTTTCCTTGTCTTCTAAATATAGTCTTGTATAATGAGAGGTGAGTCCCCATCACTACTCTCTTCATCAAAAATAAAATAAGAATCTAGATCATCATGAAGGTGATTAAGTAGATCTAAATCGTTAGATATGTCATCAAATCCTAGTGAGTCAAAAGAAGAGGGATAAGTGTCAAGTGTGGATTTTTGAGGAACCTCTTGAAAATGAACACTTTTCTCAATGAGCAAATCATGAGTGGTGGGATGGAGAAGATTGTATCCCTTAACACCGTTAGGATATTTGATGAAGATGCATGGCTGAATTTGAAGTTCCATTACCTTACATTTATTCTTAGGAATATAGGCCATTTAGAGGATCTGAACAATTGAAATTAATTAACTATAGGTTTCTAACTAATTTAGGATTTAAAAGGAGAAACTCCATTAAATTATTTATGAACAACTCAGTTATGGATATATTAAACATAGTTTATGGCCTCATCCCAAAATTGAATTGCAATAAAATTAGAGTGTAGCATATAGTTGGCCATTTATTTCAAATACCTATTATTTCACTCTACAACACCATTTTTATGAGGACTATATAGAACTATACATTACATTTCAATCCCCTTTGAATTTCATAATTGATCTTGAGTTGATTACTAACATAATCATCACCATTATCTATGTAGAAAATCTTGATGGCTTTACCTTAATAGTTTTATACAAATGCCTTGAATTCCTAAAAATGATCAAAGTCCTCAAACTTATGCTTAAGAAATTACATCTAATTATGTACCTAAAGAATTCATCAATAAAGGTAAACATGTATTTAATCATGTGAAATTAAGGACCTAAAACTAGACCAACAATAGTAATGCGAACTAGCTCCAATATTTGTTTATATTTCCATGATTTGACTTTGTCATACTTTAATTTGGGATTTTTATAAAGTACATATCCTTGGCCAAACTGCATCATAAAAATAAACACAAGGCAACCCTAAAACCATGTCAATATGAGTGACTTTCTCTAGGTAGTGATAGTTAGAATCGTTGAGTAATTCATGCCATAATTTACTCATCCCATCCTTATGGGTGAGTCTATGAATACAAGGTTGACTAGGATAATAATGAGAGAAATTGTACAAGTAGGATTGGTGATATTATTTCCCAAATTCAACTATAAATTCATTTTACACCTCTATAATGACCAAAAAACTATTTTTGAATTCAACTTTCTTATCTCAACCTATGTGAGTGATGTGATAAATAGATAAGAGATTAGTGGAAAATGAGGGAACACATAGAACATCCTCAAGTGTGCCATAACTCACTTCAATTGACCCTATCTCACTAACTTCTATGGAAGTATCTTCACCCAACAAAATGAAAGTCATATAAAAGGGATTTAAGGGTGATAAAAGGTCTTGTAATGAATCTATGTGGTGTGAGACACTAGAATAAGTTTCCCATGTGGAAGGCTAAGATAGGACAACAATAAAATATTTACCCTTACCTTTTCCCTTACTACTTTCTTTAGCCTTAGAAGACTCATATGATGATGAACTCTATTTGACTCAATTATAAAGACTAGTGTTGTTTTTCTCAAGCATCTTAATAATTTGATCAATCTACTTCTTCATGAATTTGGTTTGACCAATCCCTATTTCATAATAGTAGGGATATGTTAGTATCTCTTTATTATGTGTCCCACCTGAAGAGGATGACTTACTTGATGCTTTAGACGTAGCATTATATTTATGCCCGTTTCTTTGGTTTGAGTCCTTGTTTTGTTTCTTCTCCTTACTATTGGAATCCTTCTATTTTTCAAGACTCACAATTAAGGCATGTGATTTAGAGGACTTTAGTGTACTCATTTGTGTAAGCTTATCTTTCCCCTGAGTCATGTCAACATCAAAGTAATTCAAGTATAGCATGGTCCATGTAGCTTCAATAGAATGATTGGTGGTATGGTGGGTAGAAAAAATGATAGAATAATTTGAACCCAATTTGTCAAGGATTGAAAGAATCAATTTATCATATTTTTGTCAATGCCACACATTTTCAACTACAAAGTAAGTAATTTTAATTTGGTGAAGAATTATTATATTCAATCAAAATTGTCTGGACTCAAACTAATGATTTAATTATAAAGCTCATGATCCCCCATTACATCTTACTTCTTAAATATTTTTATATTGTGATCCAAAAATCATTAAGATTAGTTATAGATCCAATGTGAAAGAGAAAGTGACGAGACATTGATAGGCATAACATACTATAGGCATCATCACATCTTCTAAACCACTTCACCTTCTTTGCATAGTTGTTAGTTATGTTTCAAAACCCTTAGTGATCTTGTGCAAACCTTTAATCCTCAAAAATATTTGTTATTTGATTTTCCACTAATGATATTTGAATGGTGTAGGAAGTGTGGAACTAGACTCTAATCCATGGTCTAGAAAGGAAGTATGTCCTAAACTAATAGTGTGAAAGAAACAAAGAATTTAAACCCCCTAAAACTTTTAGAGGTTCAATTTAAAAGGTTAAATAATAGAACATGTGAATAGATATAAAAAAACTTGGAATTTTAAAAAAATGACACCTGAAAAGGAATAGTAGGATAAAAATTAAATGTGAGTTTGAAGTTCTTTCTTTCAAAATAAATTTCCACTTTACATAAATTTGGACGCAAATTTTAATCAAAATTTAAATCCCTTGGGGTTGGTTATTACCAATGGATAAAATCCCATATGACTAAGGGATAATCCCTAAGATGAGTGTTCCCCTTTCTTGATTATGTCACCCTAAGGGAATTTTATAATGTTAATGTGATAGATCTGAGTTTTAAATGAATAATAACGTTCATTGCCTGATGAATTTTTTTTATGCACACATGTCATTAGGAAAATTGAGGTTCAAATATAGGATGGAAGAAACATTACATTATGAAAATGAACATGATAAAAAGTAGGACGTCATGAAAGTGGGTGTGGGCAGAAACAGAGGTGGGTAGAAATGAGAGGTTGTCTATGGAGGGATCAAGTTTCAAATAATGTCTTGTTAAGCCTTGCATTCTAGTGCATGTCTGATCAAGGCTCAGATTCTATCGAGTGTCTAAATGAGGGTTAGGTTATACTAAATTGTTAGGCAACCATTCGACTTTATCATGTGATTTGGAAACTACCAATTTTTTTTTTTTAATCTATATGATTTAAGGATTCCAAAAACCATGTTTGTAGGGGTTAAATTCCACCATATTCTCATTCATGGGTCTAAATCCATCATATGTCCACACAAGGTTATATATTTGATAATGTTTATGTAGGAGTAAAATTCTTCCAAGTCTATAAAATAACTAAAATCTTCAAATTTGGTGTTGCAATGAAGAAAACTCATGAACACCCACCAAGTGTCTTGGGAAACACAAAAATATTTTTTTCCAAAAAGTCTAATTCCATATATATTTCTATAAATTCTAAGAAAATGCCTTCAAACCCTCCAAAATATTTCAAAATCAACTTTAACAAAATTAGGTCATGTTTACAACTAATCCAAGATTTTTCAAACCCTATGAATCCAATGAAATAGTCTATATTTCATAGAAAATAGAATCAACTAGATAACCTACCAAAAAAATCCCTTATTTTTTTCCTCTCAATTTGGATATGTAAATGACCCTAGAAGAAGTGAAAATCTAAGAAATGGTGAATCGACAATATCTAGGGTAAAAGAATACTTGATATGTGACATGCAAGGTAAAAAAAAAATATTTCATAATATAAGATATGTCATTAGGCTACCAAAATTGATCTGATACCATGTTGTAGTGGGCCACAATTAAGAATCGAGACTAGATAGACACAAATGAACACATATCTGAAACATGTAACTAAAATTTACAAAATAGATAATATGTTACAGAAGTGAAATAAAACATGAGAAAATAAAAAAGCTTAATTATGATAATTCATTAGCCAAAATATATTTAGGAAAGGTACATTAAATAGAGAATTAAAAAAAATCAAAATTAGAAAGTAAGGTTAGTCCATATTTTCCCTAATGACCTAAATGACACCTAAGCAACTTAAATAACATGTGTAGTGAAGAAACTGTTTCAAACAAGTTTTCACTTTTCTACATTCAAAGGAAGTAAGAAACTAAGATAAATGGTTAAGGGTTTGTATGTACTCGGATGAAGTCTTGCGCACCAAATTCAGACGGCTGAAGGAACTCCTCTTTGGTTGTGGAGGATGACACCTGTAGGAGGAAAAGACTAAAACACAGAGGTTGTTAGATAGCTAGAAAGTAGACTGCCAAGCAAAAGCTTGGTCCTAGAAGTGCAAAGACTTCTTGGAGGGATGACAGTCCACTGATTGTTAAAAAGTAGAATATTGCCAGAAATAGAAATGATAAAGATTGAATAAAAGAAACGAAAGCAAATGCGTACCTGTAAGCAACAATCTATCTTCCACAATCACTAACATTGGTGGTTCTGCCAGCGTTGGTTAGTCGGGTTGCCGACGTCGGTTATTCTACCAATGTTGATAGGGGCAATGGTCCTGGTAGCCGGTGTCGGTCGGGGTAATAAGACAGGAGACAAGGTCTAGATGGGTTCTTGGTTGATAGAATGGTCTACAGAATGGTCTGTGGTAGTCTGAGAGTTTGTGTAGGGTGGTAAGACAGTAGATAGAGTCTTTAGAAGGGATTAAGGCAGGGGATATGTTGTCAGAAAAAGGGGTAAAGGGTAGGAGAAAGGCCTTTTAGCCTCTCCAGGCAGAAGTTTAGTCAGGTTTCGTCTGGTTGATGGCTGGGTCTGGTCTAGTCTACAATACTTAGAAATACCAGAATAGAGACTAGTTACTAGTACTTTCCAAAATACTGAAATATAAGAACAGAAGAAATACTTACCTCCTGCTTAGTTGGTGCAGAGCCAGAGGTGTTGGAGATGCTTGTCCCTGTTATGTCTGTAGCTAGAAGAACGTTGGTTGAAGTCTGATGATTGATTTTTGAGAGTCCCTGCTGATATCCAAGAGAGCCAAGAGAGAGAGGTTGAAGTCCAGGCGCAAGAGGATTTTTTGCATTTGAAGGAAGAGGATTTGAGATTCGTGATTAGCCGACTGGTGATTAGCCCGAGTGAGAGGTTAGAACTCAGTTTAAGTAAACTGACGTCAATGATCCCACCAGCATCGACCAACATTTGACCGACGTCGGTGGGTGGAGAATGAGTAAAAGGGCTGACAAACCTATTCTCCATCTGCCAAGTGCATAATCCATTGGAGAATTGTCGAAGGTTGGGCTAAATACACACGAGAGTTGGTTAGGTAGTTGGAAAGGAGTAAGAATAGGTCTTGGGTGAGTCACTTAGTCTTAAGGTGAGTCATAGGGTGGTAAATGAGGGTATCCAAGGAAAAGGAATCCAATGGTGAGGTGAGGTGGCATGAGTGATGTGTCAAAGGGGGTGTCAAGGGGGAATGTTATTAATTTAAAATAGATGATTATTTTAAATTAATAAGTGTGTGCTAAGAATGCTAGGAAGTGGACTAAGGGGGAGAGATGACCAAGGGTTAGACATGATTTTGGTGTCTACATTTTCCCCTTTTTGTCTTGTTGGTTATTCTTGACGAACTACAAGACAAAAACAGGAGTTCGTTGTCCTAGGTATGGGATGAGGTCATTTTCATCCTGTTGGTTGTTCTGATGAACTGTAAGACAAAAATGAGAGAGTTGATTGCCCCAATTATGGGATGAGGTATTCCCCCCTCAAATTAGGAGTCAAGGGAAGGGAACCTAGAATCGGGTGCTAATTTGATAGATAGTGGATTGATATGGTGAAGTTTGAGTGTGAATGCTGCAAAAGTTGAGATTGCATGCATACCACTTCACGAGATGGTTGGGTTAAATTGTCACAGGTCAAGGGTTGAGGAATGCCAAAATATAAATAACTAGGCCCCAGAATTTAGTCGTAGCCGATTGGGTTGTTTGATCCAAGCTGTAGCTCCAATGGTCATCATGTTCCAAGTATCCCGGGCTCAGGAAGTGCTCTTGGAAAACATGAAAATGTCACAAGTAGTGGGGATCAACTTGCTCGCGATCCTATACTTGTGAGGGTCAAAATATGGGTTGTAGACAATTTTGCTAACCATTCATGAGGTAGCATACATGCAAAAACAACCAAGGCAAAGTTGTCTTGGAAGTAGTTGGAGTCTAAGGAGATAGTCACGATCTCTAAGGTCATTAGTCGAGTCGAGCTGATGTAAAAGTGATCTCAAGTGTGCCCTAGGAGGCTAAGATGACTTATACTGTGAAAAATGGGCATGATTTGGGTCTTTGTGAAGAATTTGGAGGTTTGAAGTATGCCGATGTTGGCTTATGAAACCGATGTTGGTGGACAAAAGTGACCGACATCGGCAGAAAATGGCCAACGTCGGCATCCTAGGGCACGATTATGCCAATGTCAGTGGCATGCCAAATCTGACAAAACTAGATTGGCAGCCCACCAAAAGTCATTTGTGATTGTTAACCAAGTGAGAAAAGGAGCTCTGGAGTGATTTAGTGAAAATGACTCCAAGTTGACCGGTTGAGTAGTGTTAGGTGCCAGAGGGAGATTGGTGGGGAGAGTGAGTGATTTAGACTGGGATTGGAGGCTGCAGAGGCGATTGTGGGCTAGCAGGAGTTTTTTGAGGAGAGCGAGACAGAGGAGATGGCAGAGGGTGGAGGAGGAGCCATGGGAGGTCCACCACTAGCGGCACCCATTGTGCCACCACGGCGGTGACGACGGGATGAGGTAGGAGGTGGGTTTGAGTTGGTTTGGTGTGTTTTTGAATTTGGTTTTGTTTTTGAAATTTGGAATGTTTTTAGCTAGAAATTTGAGGAGAGAGGGTAGGTAGAAGGGTGGGTAGGGTGATTAAGGTAGGTTAAGAGAATTTAGAAGGGATTATGAGGGTTAAAGGGGCAAGAAATGGGGAAGCCCTAATTTTTAAGGCTCTCCCCGTTTGGCCCTAGGGCCGAACTAGTCACCAATGTCGTCGGCTTTGCCGACGTCGGTCAGTCACCTGTCGATGTCGGTCACTGTGTGACTGATGTCGGTTATGGAAGTGCCATCGTCGGCATGCTAACTGATGTCGATGGCATCTTGGTCAAAAAAAGGGGGGGAAAATACCAAGTCGAGGGGCTGAAGTTGCACCAAGGGCTTTTCAGGTGTCAAGATGGCCATAGATGGTCAAGTAGATAGACGAAAGGGCAAAGGGCTGAGCTATGTCTCCCAAAAGGGGAAGAAGAGTCGTGGGGATTGTTATTCGCATTGTTAACATGAATTTGATTGTTGGATGCAGGCGATGCAGACATTGATGCTACAGGATCGACTGTCACCTTTGCTGACATGGATGTGTTGAGAAATCATAGGGGAGGAGTGGGCATAGATGAGCGTAGTGGGACTCGATAGGCTACAACAGTACTATCAAGTGGTGAGGGACGTGAGCCTGATGGTGGCTTTGATTGAGTGGGGGGATCACTCCACCAACACCTTCCACTTGTCGACAGGAGAGATGAATGTGATAGTCGAGGATGTGTACCAAATTTTGTGGCTACCGGTACACAGAGCAGACTTGTATGCATGCTCGAGAGAGGTGCATGACATTCATATGATGACGTTGTTTGGGGAAAAATTTAGTGAGACTAGCTACCACTCAATGAGCTTTGCGTATGAGCCCCTTTACACTATGGATGAGGATGCACATCGGCTGGCAATCTTGATGATGATCGGTATCACAGTATACACATTGCCAGATGTAGAGGGAGGCAGGTTTCCAGTCGCTATGACTGGAGTTTTGATAGATATGATAGAGTAGTAGATAGTGTTTACCTGGGTGCCTGTCTTTTTGGCCCAGGTGTACAGAGAGTTGTGGGGCATTAGTCAGTGGTGACGGTATAGCTTATGTGTCAGCCACCTCCTGCATTGCTGGGCTTACGAGCACATCATGGTCACACGACCTCTCGGCCTCCTAGTGGCAATTCAAGCTAGTTTTAGAGTTGGATTCAGGTGATGGTGCGAGATGATGGCATAGGCATAGATGGACGGGGTAGTCAGAGACATCGACTATTACAGAGGGGTGTTAGAAGCCCTGATCCTTGTGGACATTATATGGAGACCGTAACTAGGGTATCTAGCTTTTAGAGATTAGGGAGAGCATCTAGTCAGGCTACAGAGCATCAGGTGGGTTAGAGGCAAATGAGTTAGTGAGCTTGAGAGGGTACCAGTAGAGAGAGTACGGCACCAATATGGGCTACTTCAGGGTGTGCCACCTGCCTTCCCACAGTATAAATGAGATAATATTGAGGTGCCACTCCCACTGCCAGAGGAGATAGAGGGCCCAAATTTTGAGGAGTTACCGACAGGTCCTGGGATAATAGATCCAAGATGTATAGAGGCCTACTCGACATGGTGGGTAGGTCAATATATAGGTGGGACCACAACTTAATCTACAGATAGTGATCAAAGAGCGGGATGTGGCCTGATAGGAGAGAGATGCTGCCAGACAAGAGAGAGATGTTGCCATCCAGGAGAGGGATGCAGCATGAGGATAGGTTACCATTTTATAGGGGTAGTTGGCTGCAGCCCAAGCACAGGCATTAGTAGGATAGGGTTTGGGAGGATAGGGCCTGATGTAGCATCTAATTCAATAGCCCACACAGTCAGCGTTAGTGTAGCTAGTGTTTTCATAGCCATAGGGTTTAGTGCAGGACACGGCAGTAGGTCAGATGGGTCCACCATAGACTATATCTATAGTTAGATACAATAATGTGTTGGATGAGATTGCATATTATGAGGGAGCCATTAGGGGGTTTCCTCAGATACAATGATACTCAGATATGAGGGTAGAGCTGAGCTAGCAGTGGTCTATGTCATAGGTGACTACCTTGGGTTCCCACAGATGGCGACGAGCAGAGGGTGGGGACGATACACCATCTTCATGGCCACCACCACCACAACCACAGCCTTGAGGGCAGATTTTGATATGATGTGTATACCAGCCTATGAACTATTGATGTGAGATGTGTTTGATTTTTATGAGAGAGAGAGACAGATGTACTTTTGTAAAACATTGATGATATATATGATGAGATTTTGGATATTGATGTGTTAAGGAAATGTTTTTATTGTTAATGATGTATGCTAAGATATGATGTGATGATGTTTTATGATGATATGTAATGATTAGGATGTAAATGATTATATGATGATGTTTAATGATTATGATGATGGTGCTTTGATTTAATGATTATGAAAATATGTGATTGTTTGTGATGTGATTGGTAGGTGATGAAAGAATGTGACAGAAGAAAGTGACAAAGATAATGGCCAAGCTAACCTCAGAAGACTCCATGTCAACTGAGTGCTGCCTACATAGCCCGTGTTGTTAGGGCCTTAGGCCAATGTAGTTCTCCCAAGAGGGAGGAAAAGGGTCGAAGTGGTTAATGTGTTTGGTTTGGTCATGATAATGATGTAGCACTTCCCATATGTCAGAGGGTACATGCTTGAAATGATGAGGGGAAAGATGATGTTACAGCCTGTTCCATTTTGTGCAATGGTGTATTTTGTAACATTAGTCGGGGTTTTTCATCCCTAGCAATTATCCATATTAAGTAATGGATGTATGCTTAAAAATGAAATGGGTCTATTTATGTTCCAGCAAGTAATGGTTTATGCTTGACATAAATTGTGTGGTCAATAGTTTCCATGTGTATTGATGTCTATAGAAACTAGTGTGAATAAGTTATGATAATGTGAGTGGTCTGAAAATGGTTGGGTTGGGTTGGATGGCAAATGATTTGGTTGAATGTGACCAAAGGTAACAAGGAAGTGAAAGGCATTTTTGCCCTTTCATTGATAAGGACCATAATGATAACATAGGTAGGGAGTTTTTAGAAACAAAAGCCCCGTTCATGCATTACGTCGTTGACCATTAATTGTGTTAGAGAGGTAATCGAATCATTTTGACATTAAAATGAGCTTGAAATCCCTTGAGTAGGTGATGTGATATGTGAGGAGAGGGTAACCCTTTTCAGTAGGGATAACTTTGCCCCTTTTTATAGGAGACCCTGACACGACTACAAGCCAAGTCCATGACCCAATGTTTTTTTTTTTCGAAGGCAGACTGATCGATGTGGGAAGTCTGCGTGGGGATGTTGTCTTGCTTTATGGTCATGTTGTGAAGCTGATCGATGCAGGAAGCTTCTGAGATAGTGTTATGTATGTATCAAGATTTAGTCATAGCCATCCTTCGAGGGAGTGGTCTATATTCTACTTTGTATATGTTTAAGGGCTTTGAATAGTTGTCCTTCAAGGGAGCAGTCTATTAGCTACAAAAACGATAGTATAGTTGTCCTTTGAGGGAGCAGTCTACCTTTAGAGTTTATGACCTTTGATATTTTGACATCAAATTATTTTTTTGACAAAATTTTGAGTCATGGACAAAACTATAGAAGTTCAAGGGCTCCCTTTTATTAGGACAAGGCATTCATACTTTATAAAAGGGTTACAGAGGAGTTGCTTAGGGGAACAAGGTTGAAAGAAATAAGGATTAAGAGGACAAGGATTGCTCAAGGGATGAGCTCAAGTTAAATGTCAAGTGAGTGAGTACTCGACTAATAGTAGAATGGTCACAGATGTAAGGCATTAAGGGGCTCATGTTCTGGTCGACCGTCGAGAGAGGACAGACGATAAGTCCTTGACCCATACTTGTGCATGATGATGTAAGGTCTGAGCTAATTAGGAGAAAATTTACCTCATTTACTCCATTCCATATTGGTCACGTGTTGGTTCTCTTTGAGGATGAGGTCTCTGATGTTGAAATCTCATTCTCTCAGATTTTTGTTATAGGCTCATTTGATGTGATTTTGATAGACATGGAGATGGTTAAGGGTAGCAAGACAACGTTCATTGAGTAACTCAAGTTGAGCTAATCGATATTAACGAAAGTCATCGTTAGAAATAATCTCATGTAGAGAGATATGCAGAGATGGGATCTGTACTTCGAGAGGTAAGATAGCCTCTGTTCCATACACTAGAGAGAAAGGGGTAGCACCCGTAGAGGTTCGGATGCTAGTGCGGTAGGCCCACAAAGCGAAGGGAATGTGAATGTGTCAATCCCTTCCAGTGTCGTTGACCACCTTCATGATAATTTTAGTTAAGATTTTGTTGGAAGCCTCAGCCTACCCATTTTCTTGTGGGTAGTAAGGTGAAGAAAAGCTGAGTTTGATGCCAAACGAGTCACAAAGTTTCTAGACAGTTTTGTTTTTGAATGACTTGCCGTTATCGGTGATGATTTTGTGAGGTACACCAAAACAATAGATGATGTGGGTGTTGATGAAGTCGACAATTTTGTCGGCTTCTATGGAGATGAGAGGAATAGCTTCCACCCATTTAGTGAAAAACTCAGTGGTAGTGATGATGGACTGATGATGAAGAGACGAGTGAGGGTTAATCTCACCGATGAGATTTAAGCCCCACTGTGAAAAAGGCTAAAAATCTTGAGCAACTTGTAGAGCGTGGCTTGGGAGGTGAAGCAAGTTAGTGTGCTGCTAGCACTTGATACAATGCTAAACATAGTCGCTACAATCTTGATGAAGAGTGGGCCAATAATAGCCCAAGCGAAGGATGTGCTTGGCAACCGAATTACCACTGAAGTGTCTGCCACAAATCTCGTCGTGGACCTATTTAATAGCATGAGATGTTTTAGTGAAGGTTAGACAGTGAAGAAGAAGGTCATAGAAACCTATTTTATAGAGAAGACCCCCTAGCATGGTATAGCGAGTTGTGCATTTGATGAAAGCCCATCGTGTATTGCTAGAGAGGTTGGGAGGAATGATACAATGAGCCAAGTAGTCCACAAGTTGTTTATACCACACATCCTGTGGACTAGAGTCTATGGTGTTGATGAGGTTGATGTTAGTATAAATGTATGAAGGAAATGGCACATGATGTACCATGACATAAATTCTTGGTGAAGATGATGAAGACGAAATATGCGAGGTCAGAGAAGCCATGGTGTCAGCAAACTTATTCGTAGATCGAGGAACAGTCTGCAAAAGGTAATGGTTGAAAGATGCTAGAAGGGTGTCAACACGGTGCTTGTACCTTTGGAAAATTTCATTTTTACAAAGATATGAACCGTTGATTTGATTGACAACAAGTTGTGAGTCGCTGAAGATGTTTATGGTCTTGATGCTTAAAGAAAGGGCGGTTTGAAGTCCCAAAATTAAGGCTTCGTATTCAACCATATTATTGGTACATTCAAAGTTAAGTTTGAAAGACAGGGGCATGGGCTCACCCTCGTGTGGGATGAGGATGACCCCCGCACCCCCACCGAGTTGACATTTGGAGCCATTGAAGAACATCATCATTTGATAGACTATGTGATCGGTGGAAAGCGTGGCAATAGATTCGTTGGGGAACTCGCACTGAGAAGGTTGATTATTGGGAAGAGGGGCATCTACCTGTTGGTCAGTGATTGTTTTTCCCTTTATGGATTTCTACTAGATGAATTCCAAGTCGAACTCAGCAAGAAGTATGAGCCAACGAGCCATACGCTGGTTTTGGTATGGCTTGGAATGCATGTATTTAAGAGGGTCAGTGTGAGTGATGACAAAGGTTTTGTGATTGAGAAGATAATGATGGAGCTTGGTAGCGGCAAAGACTAACGCCAAATAGAGTTTCTCGGTATGAGTATACCGAGTTTCATAGTCAACAAGTGTTCAGCTTATATAGTAGACCGCTTGCTCACGGTGGTTCTCGTCTCAGTGCGCGATCATGGCACCTAACGAATGGTTGGTTGCTGAGATGTAGATGTAGAAGGGTTAGTCATCTTTAGGTGGAATAAGGACTGGTGGAGAGACCGGATAGTGTTTAAGGGCTTCAAAAGCATCTTGACAGTCCTTATCCCATTTAAAGGAGACATCCTTCTTGAGGAGGTGATGAAAGGGTTGACAGTGATCAAAAAGCTGCGAGATGAAGCGATGAATGGATTGGAGCTTCCCTTGTAGACTGCAAAGTTGCTTGAGATTGGTTGGAGGTGGCATCTTGAGTATAGCTTGGATTTTAGTGGGATCTATCTCATTACCACAGAGAGAAATGATGAACCCCAAGAGCTTCCCTAAGAGGACCCCAAAGACGCATTTCTTTGGGTTAAGACGGACATTGTATTGAAGAAGGTGAGTGAAGATGATCTTGAGGATGCTCAAATGGTTACGACGAAGCTTAGACTTGCCAAACAGGTCATCCACATAGTCCTCCATGATTTTGTGGAGGAGATCATGAAAAATGTAAGTCATGGCACATTGATATGTGGCACCTACGTTCTTGAGGCCAAAAGGCATGACTCGATAGCAAAAAGTCCCCCATGGGGTGATGAAGGTAGTCTTGTGCTGATCTTTTGGTGTAATCAGGATTTTGTTATATCTTGAAAACCTATCCATGAGTGATAGCATCTCATGACCAGTCATAAGATCAACAAGTTGGTCGATGTTGGGAAGAGGAAAATCATCCTTGGGGCAGGCCAGGTTGAGGTCACGATAGTTTATGTAGATTCAGATCCCCCTAGTTGCTTTGGTGATAGGGACAATGTTAGATACCCACTGTGGATAATCAATGGGTTGGATTAAAGAGACAGAGAGAAGACGTTGAAGCTCCTCTTTGACAAGGAGTGCAATGTGAGGATGTATTTTGTGAAGCTTTTGCCTGACAGGCTTAGCCTCTGGGTTTGTGATAATGTTATGGTCGATGCCAGGCATGTCACCGTAGGTCTAGGCAAAGGCCTTGCTATTGTCTGAAAGAAATGTGGTATAGTCGATTTGCTCCTGGGCATCCAAAGATTGACCAATTTTTAAGATGTGAGGAACATCAGAAGATGGAAGGTTAATGTCAATGGTCGATTCATTTAACATAACTTGCATTTCATAAGGGAGGGAGCGTTGAATGAAAGAGTCATTGGCACCCATGTAAGTGAGAATGGCATCGTCATCTACACAATAGATAGTGTTGATGGTTATTGATTCATCATCTATCATGTTGGGATAAATGAGAGGGAGAGACCTGGAGACCCCGTTGAGTTGATAGGTTAGGGGTTCCAAGCTGATGGTGTTTATGGAAAAAAAACTAGGAGGGATGGAAACCACTGACTCTGTAGGTGAGGATGGGGGAATAGGTGAGCTTGGCAGAGATTGGTCTATGATGGGTTCAGGACAAAGGTTTGCAGAAGCCTCGATGAGTTCTTGGAAAACCAAACCATATCGTTTCTTAGCATTGTCATCATTGGGTGGTTTGATGGGTTGATGGGAGCCTTGTTCATAGTGCCCAAAGCCAAAAACCCTTCCTTGCACACCTATAAAGGTAGGTATGAGCAAAAGTGGGGTTGCCAAGAAAGGAGAAGTCAGATGTGAATGGTTAAGGTGAAGAGAAAGGATTCCCATCAGTAGGAGCTTGATTCAGCCCCCCATAGATGAGATTCATTCAAAGATTAGGAGGACCATAAGGGATAACCATTCTGATTCGATGGTCATAGCTTAGACTGTGATGAAGTTTTCCATACTCTTGCAGAGTCTGGAACATGTCTAGGGTAAGTAAGTGATATTCCCCAAGTGAAAGTCATTGGAAGATATCTTCCATGGGGTCCTTGGTTGTCGCTTGAGAAGGTGATGTGAGGGCGACCGCCATTTGCATACTGGGTGAAGCTTTCATGAATGGAGGTGGTGTTTGGGTTGGTGTCTTGAGATGAATGAGAACATCATTTGGTCGATAGGTCATGTTACAAGTCTTGAAAGGGGATGGGTCGACAGGAATGACATGGACTTGTTCGTCATGTTCAAATTTTACACAACAGTGAATTGTAGAAGGGACGCAAGCCATGGCACGGATCCAAGGGCATCCTAGTAGCATGTTATATTGGAACTCTCCCTTGATGATGTAGAAGAGCTCTGAGATTGTGCATGGGCCAATGTGAATATGGAGGATGACAGTGCCAATACTGTTAGCGGTGGTGTCATTAAAGGATCGAAGGATTGCGTTGGTTTTTGATACACAATTCTTGGGGAGGGCCAATTGATCAAAGGCATGGGTAGAAATGATATTAATGTTGGCACCTCCATCAATCATAACTCGCTTAATGTAGATTCAATAAATGTAGGCTATGATGAAAAGAGCAACGTCTTGATCTCCTGAGGTAGAGGTAGGAATTTCAGAATCAATGAAAGTGATAGAGGCGATAGGGGATAAAGAATGGACCAGGGCAGCTAGTGGTTGGGGGTCTTTGGGTTAGACTTCTGCTGCCTGTAAGGCTCTGATTAGAGCTTGATGATGCTGGGGTGAGCTTTGGATGAGGTCATACAAGGTCATCTTCATGGACATTTGGTGAAGCTATTTTAACATAGAGTCATGGATTGCCCCTGAAGAAGAGGGTTGGGACGCACCCAGGATGGAAATCTTGGGTTTTGGTGGTTGAGGTGCCTGGACAAAAGGGTAGGTCCAAGGAATAGCAGCTTTTTCTTTTGCCTTATCCTTTTGTGACCTAGTGGTTATGTGGATGGCATTAATTTTGAAGAGAGGGGGTGAATGAGGTGAAGAGACCATAGTCTTTTGATGAGATGTCGATGACGATGAAGGGGTTTGAGAGATATGAGAGGGTGTCAGAGGTCTGTCGACAGTGTCCTCAAGAAGAAGGGTGTCTTTTTCCATGTATTGACAAATGACAACCTTGAGGGCATAGTAATTCTCGGTGTCATGTCCCGGTGTGTGATGATATAGACAAATCTTAGTATCATCAAACCAGGATGGCTTCGACCCGAGAGGTTGGAATGGCTTGATAGGCGGAAGGGTTATGCTAGAGGTCTGCAAAAGTTGATGCAATATCAAAGCGTATGAACCTACTAAGGGGTCCGTGCATGTTGATGCGTGGGGTGTTGAATAATTTTGCTTAGGAGGTGTTGAAGGAGGCTTCCATACCACCTTTTGGGTTGGCAGTGCGGCCACATGGGTAGACGACACTGTCTTTGTGAGAGGTGCCAAATTTTTCAGAGGTGGTAGGCTTGTGGTAGGCAAAGGAAGTAGTGGAGGTAACTTGTTTTGGTTAAGGGTCAGAGTAGGGAGCACTCCTATTAGGGTAGAAGGATGAGGGCCCAAAATGGAGGGAAATGGTGATGGTCGAGGAGGGGTTCGCTACCGTGGCTTAGCAGTCTTCTTTGATTTGGTTTGAGGACTAATATTGGGCGAGGCCTGGTTCAAGTCTACCTTCACTTGCGGGTGAGTGAGGTTAGTGATGGGGTGAACACTAAGTGTTTTGATTGGTTTTGATGCGGTGGATGAGGGTTTTGATTCTGAGGTAGATGATTGAGGTTTTGAAGGTTTGGAATTGGAAGTCTGGTCGTTGTTGGAAACTTTTGGAGATTTTGTCACAAGAGGGTTAGTGGCAAGAGATGAGATGGGATGGGTAGGATGAGGAGCTTTGAGTTACTCTCATAATGCCTGATACTCTTATTTCTTTGATTAGAGAAGTCCTAGTTTCTCTACTAATCGAGAGAATGGTTGGGAAGATGTCAGATGAGGCTTTGGTCTTTTAGAAGATGTGGATGGTTGCGGGGTCAAAAATGTATTAGGTATAGCAGTCTTGGACCCAAGGCATGAGGGAGTCATAACTAGATTGTCTTTGGTCGGAGAAGGTGGAGAGACAAGGTCTTCTCTTGGTGGAGAAGGAATCAGAGAATGTGACTCCTCAAGAGGGTAGAGGGCAGGAATGATTGTGCCTTCTACCTGTGGTTGAGGAGTAGGAAGGGTAGGGTCCTCCATTGGTAGCAAAAAGGAGGGTGGCGGGACTAACGGTGCCAGTATGGTCAAGGCATCCTCCAAAATAAGGGAAGTCGATGGAGAATTGACAGAAGAAGAAAGTTCATCTACATGTGATGGACTTATGGGTTGACTAACCTCTTGAAATTGTGAGAGAGGTTGGTCATGTATGAGAGGTGAGACCATGTTGATTGTGCATGTATTATGTTCTTGGGAGTCATTAGTCATAGTCTACACATTGTTTTGGCTAGGAGGATGGTTAGGAAAGGGTTGTTTAAAGATGTCTATGCTTTGATTGGGTGGCGCATTTGGATTGTCCAAGATGAGGTCACCTTTATCAAGCATGTCCTGAATGATGTTCTTGAGAGTCTTATAATTGCCCGTGTCATGGACTTTGACACAGTGGTAATTACAGAAGTCATTCTCCCTATACCACGCAGGGATAGCATGTGAAGGATCAAATTGAGAAGGTGGTTGGATTTGGGGGAGATTGAGGACTCCCTATTTGATAAGTTTATCTAACACAGATGCGTATGATTCTCCTAGTGGAGTATACTGACACTACACATATCTTTGCTAGAATTGTTTGGTGATGTAGTCTGATGTGGAAGGCTGAGATTCGTTATTTGTTGAAGAAGATGATCTAATGACTACAGCATTTGTTGATGCCTTAGATTTGGAATTAGAATAAGAAGGTTTAGAGGAAGAGTCATTGGACTTGGTATTGGGGTTTTTACTCTGCAACTTGACTTTGTTTTCCTCGATGGCACGTAGTTCAAGCTTTCTAGCCATCGTTAAAGCTTCATCAAAGGTGCGGAATGTTTGGACCCGGAGAGTGGAGGAAATATGCTTGGCACACACCTGAGAGAAGAGTTTGATGAGCTCGGGTTGGGGTAAAGAAAAGGAGAGCTGATTGATTAGGCCTCTCCAGCGAGAAACAAAATCGGCTATAGATTCGTCATCAAACTGTCGGATGGAGTATAGGTCTGTGATGGAGACCTTTTTGGTGATGTTGATAGAAAAGTGGTCAAGGAAAAGTTGGGCTAGTTGGGTGAATGTGAAAAGAGAGTGTCTGGTGAAAGAGTTTTACCAGTCGAGAGCAGCACCAGCAAGCAACATGGGGAATGTGCGTAGTAGTAATGCATCATCATGGGCAATGAGATAACAAGCATGTATAAATGCTCATAGGTGCTATTGCGGGTCTTCCTTACTCTGGAAATGAGTAAACTTAGGAAGTTCCCATTGACTAGGATACAGTCAGATTGGGATGGAGGGATGGATGGGTTCATTACAAATTTGGTCGTAAGAAAGGACATTTCTTGAGCCCAAAATAGAGGTCTCATGATTAGACATTTTGTTCATCAGTATTTTGATAAGATCAACTGATGGATTTGTGGGTGGGGTGCCCCCTAAGTTGTAAGGTGCTTGGAAGGTGCTATAAGGGGCGTATGACATAGTCGGTTGTGCTTGTATAGGTACAACGTATTGATAACTAGTCATAGGGATAGAAGTGGAGACCAAGGGGGTTGTGTCATGAAGGCAGAAGGCATGACTAGGCTTGATGTTGCCAGAGGTGGTTGAATTGTAGCAACATTAACCAATGGATGAGTGGCCACCCTGGTGTTGATGGGGGCGAGAGTAGGCGGGATGGAGACAACTAGATTTTGGAAAGGGATAGAGGTTTGTTGAATAGTCTGCGGTTGATGGGGGGTCGAAACCCCAATGGAAGTGGGCCCAAAGACAAAAGGAGAAGCCACATTTTGAAAGTTAGTCATGGGCTGGTTATTAGTCAAGGCAATGGCTTGGGTGTCTATGGGCTGGATGACAGAGGCGGTGGATATGGCCATCATCTCAACTAAGGAGGTTGGCATCCCATAAATTGGGTTGCTTGAAGAGTCTCGCATTTGGCTTCTCATGAGATAATGTTGAAGGGCCTTGACATTGAGGTCAAGGAACCTTTCAAAGTCTTGGTCCCCCTCAAGGACAATGGGAGGCTGAGTCAGGGTCGGTCAGGTAGAAGTTCATTCGGTTTCTGAATGATATTCCATTAGAGGACTGGTTATGGATGGTGAAGGGGGAAGCGGTTGATGCCTCGCGTGGTCAAGAAGAGCCTTGGTTTGACTACGTTTCAAGACCATTCAAGGCAAGAGGGGTCAAGTTCTAGAAACTGTGTTTTTTTTTAGTTTCAAAAACTCAAAATGGGTGTTGGACAGCAAGAAAGTTAGATTTTAAGTTTGTTGTTTGATAAGAGGACTTTGGACAGTGATCGACGTCGATTGAAAAATAGATGTTGGTGAGAAAATTGGCCGATGTCGGTCAGATAACTGATGTCGATGGAATAGGTTGTCGAGGTCAATCAGATAATTGATGATGGCGAAGAAATGTTGCTGATGTCAGTGGTGAAACGGATGTCGGTTACTGTATTTTCCAGAAACTCAAAAAATTTGAGATTTTTTGGAAGAAAGAAGAAAACATCCTCATTAGCTCAAAAAACCAGATAGGAACAGAAAAAATAGATGGATACAGGTAGACCCTAAATGTTAAATCCTACGAATAAACTTTTAGAATCTTGTTAGCTTATGCCTTAGAGTGTGTTTAGGAAGTTGGCTTGTAGAACGGGTCCTAAAAGAAGCAGTCTAAGGTTGGTTTCAGGTTAGTTTCAGTGCTCAAGATCTGTATTAGGTTCCGTACGTGGCCTGTGGTAAGAGCTTGCTCCCCTCACTTCACGAACCCAGAGCCGAGCTGGGCTGCTTAGCCAGTATATACTTCCCCTAGAGATTATCCTCTGCCAAAGAACAGAGTGGGCTTTCCCCTTGGTAGTGAAGTCCAAGTGAGATTACCAAGATGGGTAAGGTATCTGCTAGGTGATGAAATCCTAGTCGGACCTTGTCTCAAGTGAGTTTAGATGTTTAATTTTGTGCAAGCGATTTGGTTGTGTAACATAAGTGAACTACGATTAATTCATGATGCGGTTTAAGTACTAGATGTGTGGACTAAATATGCATGCAATCAAAAATGAAATGCAATTGATTTTATGCCCAAATAGAAATGTGTGTTCGTATGTAGACAAGTGAGAAAGGGTTGAAGAGTATGATTTTGACTAGTCTAAGATGCAAGAAAGAAAGAAAGATTCTTTTTAACCTTGCTAATGGTGTCTTTTGGAAGAGATAAAAGAAGAGAGATGTAAGGAGAAACCTAATGCACCTATATGAAAAGATTGCATAGAAGAGAAAAGTATGAACCCAAGGAGAATTCCTAGTGTCCCACCAGGCATGCCAGAATGTTTCAAACAAGTTTTCGCTTTTCTAAATTCAAAGGAAGTAAGAAACTAAGATAAATGGTTAAGGGTTTGTACGTACCCAGATGAAGTCTTGCACACCAAATTCAGATGGCTGAAGGAACTCCTCTTTGGTTGTTGAAGATGACACCTTTAGGAGGAAAAGAATCAAATATAGAGGTTTTTAGATAGCTAGAAAGTAGACTGCCAAGCAAAAGTTTGGTCCTAGAAGTGCAAAGACTTCTTGGAGGGGTGACAGTCCACTGATTGTTAAAAAGTAGAATATTGCCAAAAACAGAAATGATAAAGACTGAATAAAAGAAATGAAAGCAAATGCGTACCTATAAGCAACAATCTATCTTCCACAGTCGCCAATGTCAGTGGTTCTACCGGTGTTGGTTAGTCAGGTTGCCGACGTTGGTTATTCTACCAACGTTGGTTATTCTGCCGATGTCGGTAGGGGCAATGGTTCTGGTAGCCAGCATCGGTCGGGATAATAAGACTGGAGACAAGGTCTAGACGGGTTCTTGGTCGATAGAATGGTCTGCAGAATGGTCTGTGGTAGTCTGAGAGTTTGTGTAGGTTGGTAAGACAGTAGATAGAGTCTTTAGAAGGGACTAAGGTAGGGGATATGTTGTCAGAAATAGGGGTAAAGGGTAGGAGAAAGGCCTCTCAGCCTCTCCGAGTAGAAGTTTAGTCAGGTCTGGTCTGGTTGATAGCTGGGTCTGGTCTGGTCTACAATACTTAGAAATACCAGAATAGAGACTAGTTACTAGTACTTTCCAAAATATTGAAATATAAGAACAGAAGAAATACTTACCTCCTGCTTGGTTGGTGCAGAGCCAGAGGTGTTGGAGATGCTTGTCCCTGTTGTGTTTGTAGCTAGAAGAACGTTGGTTGAAGTTTGATGATTGATTTTTGAGAGTCCTTGCTGATATCCAAGAGAGCCAAGAGAGAGAGGTCGAAGTCTGGACGCAAGAGGATTTTTTGCATTTGAAGGAAGAGGATTTGAGATTCGTGATTAGCCGACTGGTGATTAGCCTGAGTGAGAGGTTAGAACTCAGTTTAATTAAACTGACGTTGGCGATCCCGCCAGCGTCGACCGACATTTGATTGATGTCAGTGGGTGGAGAATGAGTAAAAGGGCTGACAAACCCGTTCTCCATGCACCAAGTGCATAATCCGCTAGAGAATTATTGATGGTTGGGCTAAATACGCATGAGAGTTGGTTAGGCGGTTGGAAAGGAGTAAGAATAGGTCTTGGGTGAGTCACTTAGTCTTAAGGTGAGTCATAGGGTGGTAAATGAGGGTATCCAAGGAAAAGGAATTCAAGGGTGAGGTGAGGTGGCATGAGTGATGTGTCAAAGGGGGTGTTAATGGGGAATGTTATTAATTTAAAATAGATTATTATTTTAAATTAATAAGTGCGTGTTAGGAATGCTAGGAAGTGGACTAAGGGGGAGAGATGAACAAGGGTTAGACACGATTTCGGTGTCTACAGAAACATTAAATTTAATAAAAACATACATTAACAATATTCAAAACCATTTTTTTGCGTTTAATATACTAAGTATTGTTAGTTTTTTTTTAAAAAAATCACAAATACATATTGGTAGGTAAGCGAGGGAGGAGGAGGAGGAGAATATATGGGTATGTAGAGAGGAAGGATGGAGTGATGCAAGATTATCCAAGATGTAGGGAAATATTTCATCATGCATGTACCATTTTTTAAATTTCTCCTATGGCACATACATATTTACATAATTTTTTGGGGAGAAAATATTGGATAGGTTTTTATTTACATAACTCACATAAAAGGAATGTGAGGCATAGATACTTATGCAAAATATTTGAAAAATGAAACAACAAAATGATGAAGTGATAATTCTATTATCACATAATAAATTCATTTTTAGATATCAATGCATATATAGAAAAATAATGGGTAGAATGAAAATTTGGTGTTTATATAAGTTAGTGTATCTTAGATAAAGTTGACTCCAATTTTATTGGAAATGGATTTTTAGGATACCTATTAATTATTAGTGTGTGTGTGGAACCTTGATGACATGTGTTGGATTGCACGAGTTTTCTTAAATATTTATTGACATGTAGTACTTCAGAATATCCTATCTAAGATTTGTTGGAGGGTTATCAATGATGTCATGATGATGTCATGGAGGTGCCTTGGTGAGTGGATGGGGTGCCTTGATAGTCTATGTGGCATTGATAAAGTATACAATGTGCTTGTCCTAGTATGTTTGAAGTATGCTTGGTTGATATTTTATTTTGGCATGGTTAGAGATGTTCAGGGATGAGTATGATGATTTTATCATGTGAAAAAGGTCCATAATATGTTTTATAAGCTTTGAGTGCTTATATGAATAAGTGGATTCCATCTGGATGATCATTATTGTCATCTAGACACTTTGGGTCTAGTGTTAGAAAATATTAATTAGAAGATTGATGATGTCACCACTACCATGTGTGGATGAGTCAATGAGATTTGGTGATATGGTTGTGATCACATTAGTTTTTAGTTTCTATGCATTAAATCTTAATTCATGCACCTAATCCTAGTCAAATATATGCGGGTACAAATTTGGGCTCTCAGGCATTTTGATAGTGTTTTCAATGTTCAAATAGACCCAAGTAAGAATTTTGATGATGATAGAATTTGCATGCATGGAGGTTTTAGGGGGAAATGGTCACATGGGTTTGTTCATTATTTTTCCTAGTTCTTATGCACTAAATCTTAGGTCATGCACCTAAGCACGACAAAAGTTATGCTTGTGCAAATTTGGGATCCCATGAAGTTTGAAAGTAATTTCCCATACTTAACCAAATTTGCATGAGGCAAGAAAGAGCCAAGTAATTAGTTTGATGGTAAAATATCTCACACATGTGGACATTTTAGCAAAATATGATCATATGGGTTTCTTCATTTTTGAGCCTAGTTTATTTGCACTAAATTTTTGATCATGCGATGAAGTGCATCAAAAGATATGAATGAGTAAATTTGGCCATCTAGGTAGTTCTAGGCATAGTTGGCTCTATCGTAGAAAATTCTTAGTGAGCATGTTGGTGATGGTATATATCACATGTGTAAGGGTTCCAGGTTCAGATTGTTATATGGCTAGATTCTCCTATGTAAGGAAATCATACCGTCCAAATTATATATTATTCATTCAAGCATAGCACAATATGTGACTATGTAAATTTGGCCTTCTCGGTAGATGAACAAGGTTCCCATACTTGTCAAATTTTCACAACTTAAAGTTCAAGCAACATTGAGAGTGTACGTTTCTCAAAGAAGTAAGGAAGCAATGAGATGAGGACATGTACATGATCTTTAACACTGAGCAAAGATAAAGACCAAGCTTCTTCCAAGTATTAATGGTGAGTGGGTGATACTACATATAGAGATCAATGACATGAGTGGAGTCAAAGTGGTCAAACTGATAGCTATTTAACATTGTTAAATATCAAGCTATGTATAGGAGATCAATAGAGTGTGTTAATTTAAAGTCTCCAGATTACACGAGATGAGGTCAAATATCATATGTTTAACATTTGGAATTGGTAGACTATGTGTTAAATATCAAAAAAGATTAAAGGCATGTGTTTAATATAAGTAGTGAGGACATGAGATACAAGCATGATGTTTGAATTTTCGCTATGAACATTTTCATTTGAATATTTGAATTTGCAAAGGAAAAACTAGTGCTCTATATTTTTGGATATAAATTTTGATCTAGGTAGAATTTTCCCATGATGTAAGAAGTGAACATGTAGAGGACTTCAAGGCAGATTTAGAAATATAGATTTAGAGATTTGAAAATTTTTACAAACATATTTATTAGGGTTCAAAGTTAAATGTATGTTTGTGCATGAACTGTAAGTAACCTGAGAAGATTGTTTGATCTTGTTTTGATATTTTTTTGATATCACTTGATGAATTAGCTATTGGAGAGTGTTTCATACTACACGAGGAAGTACTATGTACATTTTCAAGTTTTGAAAATTTGTATTTATTATGAACAATAGTTTATAAGTTGACTATGTGTTCATTTAGAATGATTGTATGCACATAATGTTGTTTGAGTGAATTGTGCTTAACTATAAGGGTTCTATGTTGGTTGTTGGAACTTAAGGGGGAAATATATATCATATGGAATTGGTTGATATTATTGATAGTAGTTATGTATTCTTGTTTTATATTTATTAAGTGCTAAAGGAGTGAATGGGTTCACTTGAGACCTATAAGGGATATAAGGGCCTTATTAAAAGGTGTAGCTACTTAAGGGTGATCTATAGATGTTATGGGAAACTTATGAAGATTTTTTTTGAGCCACATATTGATGTGAGAGATGAATTTAGAATTTAATTTATGCCTAATTGCTGACCAAGGTAGTGATTATCATGTTTATTCTATAAATAGTAAAACCAAATGTTTTGGTTTCTAGATTTGACTTATGAGACTTTAAGGGTTGTGCAGATGTGGAGGTAATTAAAGGACATAAGATTTGAAAGAAAATGTACAAGTCAATGAGGACTATTAGAGAGTAAAGATACTCATACATGCTTATCTGATCAAGGTGATGAAGGTGATCACATAAATCATTGGACCTAACAAGCTTAGAAGAGGTAGAATGAGTGAGTATGCTCATGAGACTGTTTGAGAGAGTGTGTATGGTGAGTTAAGGCAAGGTGAATGTTTTGTGTTCCCATTGGAGGGATTGAAAGGCAAATAAAATTGAGGAATATTTTTATGACTTATAGGGCATAATTATGTTGGCACATTAGTGCTCTTATATATTGAGTGTGAGCAATGGTGAATAGTGATTATTAGAGGTCCATAATTAGGCCTTGAAGACATTAGTTCAAAGGTGGATGTGTTCTTAGGTGTGATTGTGGTAGCTTATCATCTAATGGGGTTGTAACCTCATTTCAAGATGAAACTTGTTAAATGTCTACTTGTTGTGGTAGCTTAGATAGATAGGTGTGGGAACTCCTTATGGGATTGTAGTCTCAGTAAATAGGGATTTTAGTTCCTTGATCCATTGAAACTAGTCTATATTTGTTATTTTTATTATAGGATAGTATTCCAATTATAGGTTCCAATTGGTTTTCTCTCCTAATAGGGTTTCCCACATATGTCATGTGTATGTGATTGATCTTACATTGTCTCTCTTACTCTTTGGTATGAATGATGTGTATTCTTCATGAATGTTTATGGTAACTAGTTAAGTGTTTGTAAATATTAGAATTGAATTTTTATTATTTTGGATCACTGATTCACCTCTCCCCTCTTAGTCATTTTACCTCTAACAATTGGTATTAGAGTGGGTTCTTTGGAGGGAGCCTAATAGATTGAAGTTGATCCTAATTAGGTACAAAGATGGCTAAGAAATTGAAGAAATAAAATATATAGTGGAAGGCTATGATCAAGGCACTTGAATAAAAAATATGTACTTTGAAGAAAGATGCCGAAGAGGATGAAAAGTTTATCAATGATCTCAAGGTTTAGGTAGTAGACACCAAGACAAGATTATGTTCAAAAGAAAAGGACATCATGTTTTATAAATAAGCTTTACATAGAAATAGAGAAGAAGAAAACAAAGAAGAAAAGAAGTATGAGAAACACATAAAATCTATTGAAGTACATGCATATAGATTGAAAGACATGGCCAACAAGGTCATAGAGGATTAAGAGAAGATAAATATTCTTGAGGATCAATTAAGGAATATAAATCCAAAATCAAAACAAGATGAGTGTAATCAACTAAAGGTTGAAATGAAATCATTTAAAAGTGAGCATGATATTGTTATAGTCAAATTGGATAAGCTAGAAGAGAAGCATGAGAATCCTGAGTATGTCAAGGAGAATTAAAGATTTGAAAACAATCCAAGAAGATAGGTTAGACAACCAAATGCTTCAACGTGTGTTATTTTATTTCATGTTCATTAATAGACATGTAATAAGTATGGTCATAGAGCTAAGGACTATAGAAGGAAGTTATTCAAGTATGGACATTAATGGAAACATAGAAGAAGGAACAATTGGTCATGGAGAATTCATAACTCAAATCAATCAAGAATTATGTTGAATGATGTTGTTTCCTAAATTTGTAGTGAATTAGGACATATTACCACATTCTAAACGAATAGTCTTAAGAATAATTTTGCTCCTAAGAGTCAATCAATGGTGTTGAGACCCAAGAATATGAAGGATAATATTGATTAAGGTGGACTAGATGCCATAGAAAAGAAGGAATTAAATATGAAGAAGATACATGACTTCCAAGAGAATTTGTCTTCTATCCATATAGAAAAATAAGATCACAATCATCTTCAAGCAACAGGTATGATTGATCTTGTTTGTTTCAGTTGTCATAGATTTGGTCACATTATTAAGTATTAAAAAAATAAATTGAATGAGTTACCAAAGAAAAATAAGGTGTATGAAGATCCTAGTGTGCAAGGAAAAGGTCACAAATGGGAATGGAAGCCAAAGTTGAAAAGTGTCAGTCATGATGATACTCAAGGTCCAAGTAATATATTTTTTATGGTGGAGAATGCTTCAAAAGTTGAAGAGTGGTAAGGGCTCTCATTATCTACTCATGTTGTGAGTGAAGAGACCAAGGTTTTGGTTAAATCTAGTCTTAAGATATGTATAGATCCAAGTGAACATTATACTAATTCTAAGCATGTTTCATAAAAAGAAAATCAATTGTATATGCCTAGTGATGAGGTTCTAAACTGCAAGGTGGATTTTTTAGAAGAAAAGGCATGTCATAAATCTTTGTTGTCTCCATGTATTTTCAATACAATCCTAGAAAATAAGGAGAATTTTGTATTGTATGAGTAATTTGTTTCTCTTAATCCAAATAATAATAATAATAATAATAATAACTATAAGTATTAGATGACCAATGAGGAGAAGGAATATGAGGAGTTGTGAGAAATTGCTAGTTTTACACCATCATAGAGCATTATTGTTTAGAGGAGGTCTTTGTATATGCTTATTAAGAGACTCCTTTTATTAGAGAAGAAATTTTATGCGATAAATGTAGGGTCAAAATGGGTATATCTAGATAGAATAATGAGATTGATAAAATTTAAATAAGGGTTTGATGATTAGAAAGGTCTATAAACTTCTTTATGATGTGATCCAAGTGTTTTTATGGTTTGATGGTATGTTTATGTCAATTGAAATTTTTTGGTGCTCTCAATTTTCTTAGTTTTCAGCTTAAAGGTAAACAAGCCTAAAATGGGCTATAAGAAGTATATGTTACCAAAGGTATGGAGGCTCAAATCCTTATCAATTTTTTTTTATGGGAGTCTCTAGGTGTACAAGAAGTTTTAGAGTTGGATGTTGACCAGAAAGAGGTTTGTTGACCTTGTTTGTTTTGAGTTTCTAAGGTTTTGGGCTTTGCTATAAAAGTGGTATGCATTACAATTTGATATATGAGGTTTATTAATAATTTTAATGGGCCAAATGGGTTGTCAAATTAATATTGACATATAATTTAAGGTTTGTGGTTCCCAAGTTATTCAAGGGTTTATCAATTTGGAGTCCTAATTGGGTAGTTGGTTTGTGAAGGAAGTATGTTGTGGAGGATGATCCTGGTGATACAAATTTGTGTGCTTGATGGGGTATATGAGAGTGATCTAAATATGAATTTTTAGGTCTTAAAGATGTGTTTAATGAAAATTGTGGGATTTGAAAGTTTCAGGTATGGCTATAAGGAGGCTAGATAGGCCTACTTTGAAGAAGAGTGTCTTTTCCTCAATTTCTCCAAAATAGAAAAGTATGTTTATTTCAAGGAGATTTCTTGGGTTGGTTTAGAGAATTTTTCCTATTTTCTAAGATGAATGAAGTTCTATTGGTTATTCTTGAGGTAGCTTGAGAGAGAAGGCTAATGAGCATGTGTGGTAGCTCTTCATGGTATTGGCTAATAAATCTAGAGTAAGTCTCTCTCAAATGTTTCTTGGTGAGATTTATCATATTTCAATGGTTTTGTGTTTTCTCTCTTCATTGGTTGTAGTGTGTGGTTGAAGAGAGTGTTGGCATAGAGCAAGAGGAAGTTATCAAGGCAAGAAAAATTAGGCTAAAGGTAAGGTGGAATTTGTATCATATTTTTAATATGATCATTTCCTATTTGTTAGTCTTTTTAGGTCCTCAAGATTAGTTGGTGCCTACTTTTTCATTGTATCAAAGGGGGACAGATTTTTTGTTATGGGAGTGTTTTGAGAGAGAAGGAAGGTGAGTTTTATATTGTTATATATGTTGGTTATTAACATAAATGAAAAAAGGGAGATAGTTTTGGAGATTTTTCAATGATTTCATGGAGGTTCCCTAGTGAGTGTATGAAGTGCCTTGATAGTCTATGTGACAATGACAAAGTGTGTAATGTGTTTCTCCTAGTATGCTTGAAGTATGTTTAGTTGATCTTCTATTTTGGCATTGTTAGAGATGTTGAATGATGATTATGATGATTTTAGAATGTGAAAAATGTCCCTAAGATGCTTTATAATATTTATGTGCTTGTATGCATAAGTGGATTTCATCTAGTTGATCATTGTTGTCATCTAGACATTTTGGTTCTAGTGGGAGAAACAATAAGTAGGAAGTTTGATGAAATCACCATTGCCACATGTGGATGATTTAGGGGGATTTGGTCATATGGTCATGATCACATTAGTCACCAGTTGCTATGTGTTAAATCTCAAGTCGTGCACCTAAATGCAGTCAAATATATTTGGGTGTAAAGTTGGGATCTCAAGGATTTTGATAGTGTTTTCTATGTTCAAATAGAGTTGAATAAGCATGTTGATGATGTCAACATTCATATGCATGGAGGTTTCAAGAGGAAATGGTTACATGGGTTTGTTCAATATTGTTCTTAGTTCTTATGCACTAAATCTTAATGCACCTAAGCACGTCAAAATTTATGCAAGTGAAAATTTGGGCTCTTAGGTAGTTTGACAATATGTTCCCATAGCCAAATTTGCATGAGGTAAAAAAGCGTTGAGTAATAAATTTTATGGTGCCATATATTGCACAAGTGGACATTTCAAGAGAAGGTGATCATATGGGTTTGTTTAATTTTGAGCCTAGTTTATATTTTCTAAATTTTAGATCATGCTCTAAAGTCCATTGAAAGATATGGATGAGCAAATTTGGCCTTCTAGGAATACTTGGATCTATAGAAGAATATTTTGAGTGACCATGTTGATTATGGTATATCTCACATCTGTGAGGGTTCTAGGAGTATATTTTTATGTGTTTGGATTCTCCTATGAAAAGAGATCATATGGTCCAAATTACAGATCATGCATCTAAGCATAGAAAAAGATGTGACTGTGCAAAGTTGGCCTTTTGATTAGCTATGTAAGGTTCCCATAATTTGTCAAATTTGCATAAGTTCAAGTTCAAGTAATATCGATGGTGTGTGTTTCTCCAAGAAATTAGGAAGCAGCGAGATGAGGATAAGTGCATGATGTTTATTTAATTCTTTCTCAGTATAAAAAATTAACTTTATGAGAAAATTGATCTCTCTTCACCTAAATTATTTATGTGATTCTTTCTAAATTTGATTATTCTTTTCTATCTTGGCTTCTAAATGCCTCAAATAATACATATATTGGTAAGTTGAATCCCAACATATAGTTAAAAGGACCACATAATAATATTGAGGCCTATGGCCAAAAATTGCTCAATAAGGATACATCAAACGAAAGGCACTAATTATATACCTACAATTGGCATTCCAACTTCCAATTTTTAATAATTTTGGTTGGAAAAATATACATAAAACCTAATTGCATAGTTTAACTACTATCAAGATAACTTTAAACATTATGTGTAATCACTTAAACTTTGTTTGTTCCTTTCACAAATTTATAGTTATTTTCTAATTTAACTATAAAATATCTTAAATATATAATACATCAAAATACCAACATAAATTTTGTGTATAGTCACCTAACCTTTATTTGATTCTTTCTTATTATAAAAAAATTAATATTTAAGTTGATATCTATTTACCTCAATTTGTTTGTATGATTTTTGATGATTTAAACATTTTTATTCTCTAAATTTAATAACTATTTTCTATCATCATTTTCAAATAGCCAAATTAAAGTTGATTTTATAAACATTCTTTTATTCTCTCTCAATATAATAATTTAACTTTACTAGATAATTATTGTCTCTTCACCTAAATTATTTATGTGATTCTTTCTAAATTTGATTATTCTTTTCTATATTGGCTTCTAAATGCCTCAAATCATACATATATTTGTATGTTGAATCCCAAAATATAATTAAAAAGACCACATAATAAAATTGAGTCCTATGGCAAAAAATTGCTCAGTACAGATACATCAAACGAAAGGCACTGATTATATACCTACTATTGGCATTCCAACTTCAATTTTTTTAAGATTTTTGGTTGGAGAAATATACATAAAACCTAATTAAATAGTTTAACTACTATCAAGATAACTTTAGACATTATGTCTAATCACTTAAACTTTGTTTATTTCTTTGACAAATTTATAATTATTTTCTATTTTAACTTTAAAATATCTTAAATATAGAATACATCAATATGCCAACAAAAATTGTGTATACTCACCTAACATTTATTTGATTCTTTCTTATTATAAAAAAAATAATTGTTAAGTTAATATCTATTTACCTAAATTTTATTGTATTCTCTAAATTTTAGAAATATTTTTTATCGATCACTTCCAACCACCTTAAATAAATTATTATGCCAAAATAAAATTAATCACCTAAAGTTTATTTTACTTTCTCAATTTTAGAACTTAAATTTATAAGAATTGATATCTATCACCTAAACTTTATATGATTCTCTTTAAATTTCATCTTTTTTTTCCTATCATGGCTTTTATGCCTTAAATCTTGTACATGCTTGTAATAAATTTGAAGGTTTTTTTTAACTTTTGGGTAGGAATTTTAGTTGAAAGAAAGGCACTTTTGTTTGATACATGGAGTATTTACTCTATATGGGCTAAATGGCACCTGTAATAGATGTGATTCATCTTTTAAACCTATGTTTAGAGTTATGCAAGGCTTTTTTGCATTGTATGTAGATTTGATTTTTTGCTTTGGAACTTTAACGATTGCTCTATGTTCATTCATACTAATTGGTGATTATCTTGGATTTTTTGGTACCATATAAAACTAAATTTATAGATTAGTTTGCCTTGTAAAGCTTTCAACAAATGCAGAGGAGCTAAAAAAAGGGAGATTCAACATCCAATCAATATTCCAATTAGTGCCAAAGTCCATCTAGGTGAGATAAAAAAAAATTATTTCCTTCTTTTTCCTCATATCAAATCATAAATTTTGAATGGAGAATATTCTAAAAAGAGAATGAAAATTAATATTTTCTTGGCTGATTTATCCAAAAAAAAATTAATAAGTCATTTTAAAACTAGAATTTCTTTCCATTTTCAAAATCAAAAAAATTTTGAAGAAAAAATCAAATTGTGCCAAGAAAAACAAATTTGCAAAATTCAATATCAATAGTGACTTTGTTTGGCATTTACGAGTCATGTCGTCACAATAAAAGTACTAAAATTAGGACCTAATATAGATACAATAATGGCATTTATGGAAATTCCCTTATAAACTGCAGAGATAAACTAAGAAAAAAACATTTGCCCATCCCATTTCTTACTAGTTTGAAACCATCGCTTGTTATAAATCCTTAAAATAATTAAGAACACTTTGAGCGTATTTGGTTAACATGCCCATGTATAAGGATTTTTTATTAAGTGGGTGTCATAGATAGAGAAGATACTTTTCATGTACTACCTAAGTACCATGTACTATTTTGTTCTCACGTGATGTAAGATCTATTTTACTTACTTCTATTCAAGTGGTGTATACAAAAGAGAAAATTTTAAAGTTATAAGGAACCTTTCCATCTATATAAATAAATAATATATGAATTCATTCAAAACTATTATTGTCACAACCATAACTAGGAAAGACACTTTGTTAGAATGGTCCATGAAGGTGGAAAACACACTTACATTAAATGAATTTTCATTCAACCTCTATGATGGGGGACAAACAACTTACTGAATTAAAATAATTAAAAGTAGATTCTTGGAAGCAAAAACATTCAAAATTAATGACCTTGATTAGGGCCTTAGTTTATATAGAATTTTTTTCTCACATACATGGGTACCACACTCACTGGGAATATTTTCACAGATTGAAGAACATATATAATTTTCACTCAGAATTAGAGTTCATATAGTTGCATTAGAAACTATTTAATCTTAAGTTTAAAAATGCAGATATCATTGATTTATCTTCTAAAATCTATGCAATAAAGCATGATGTCAATGAATAAAGGATCTTATTCATACATAATCAACTTTATTGGAGTCATTTCAATCAAGAAATATCCCAAAGACTCTCACATTTGATCAACTCATTGAGAATATTATCGAAATAGAAAAAACCTTGGGAGTTAAAAATAATTCTATAGGAGAAAGCATTTATTAGTCTAATCAAAAGTAAATTCTTACAACAGTTTTATAAATTATAGAGGAAAAATGAAAAATTAAGGGTGAGGAAAAAAATCATGAAAAACTAATAGTTAACTTCTAGAAAATAAAAATGATAAACAACACTTGTTTTACAAATGCTATGGATGGAAAAGGGATTCATGAGACCCATGAATTCTAGATATCATAGAAGAAAATTTAATCTTAAATAAAATAGAAAGCATAATAATGAAAAGAATAAAATCTTAGAAGTAGATTCAACTCAATTTTCTTGTGAATATGTCCATTCTATTTTTGATGATGCAAAAAATGCCTTTGAGAGTCCAGCTTGGGACAATGATTATGTTCTAGACATTGGTGTCATGCAACATATGAATTTATGAATGTAATTATTTGAAGAGTTTCATGAAGAAAATTTTTGTCCAATATATTTGGTAGATAAAAAAAATTGTGACCATAAGGAAAAGGTTTAATGTAACTCAAGTCACCAAGATTTATAGACTTCATTCTCTAAAATTTACTATACCTTCATTAGCATAAAATAAAATTTTTAAATATTGTGTTAATTTAAACATAAATCCAATTTATTTTTATGGATGATGGAGAGGTGAGACTCATAAATAAATGTGATAATATAATTGTTCTACCTAGATATGAGTAAGGAAAATTACTAAAACTTAGGGATGAGCATTCAGTGCCAATATATTTTACTCATCTCATTGAATAAGGAATGCCAAAAATTATCCTCTATCATTATAATTTTTTTTAGGTATGTTATTAAAATATCCACATAATTTAGGTATTTATTTTAAGGTTTTTTTACTTTACCCAAAAAAATGCTTCAATTGAATCCTGCATATTGGCCAACCATGAAAGAGAATCATTTCAAATTTTACAAGGTAAAGTTGACAAGAAGTTATAGTTACTTTAATATAATTTATTTTATCTATCAATTATTTCTAATGGTGGTAAAAAAATCATATCATTCATTTCTCTCTAAAAAATAGTGATTTTGATATTTTTTTGAATTACAAATCAGAATCCTTCGACATAGTTCATAAGTTTTGAACTATGCTTAAAAATGAATCCCAATCTTACATTGGGACACTCAGGACTAATAATTGTGGTAATTTCACTAAAAATGTGTTTGAAACCTATCTAAAATAAAATGGAATCTATCATCATCACTCAATCCCTTAAACTCCTTAACTAAATAGAATATTTGATTAGATGAAAATAACTATGATGAACAAAGTTTGGGTAATAATTTAATTCAAAGGGGTTTAACCTACATTTATGGGTAGAAACAAATCAAATATTTGTATACCTCCATAACATGTCACCATAATCAACCCTAAAAATTAATACTCCATATAAATTCTAGTGTGGTCATCTTCCTTATGTGTGACATCTTAAGATTTTTTAATCCACATAAGATACAAATGCATACTTTTGGTATACTCTGATTCTTTAAGACCATATATTTTATTTTATCAAAATGGTAAAAAAAAAATCAGTAGAAGACATGTTTTATTATGTGAAATTGAAAAGGACACAATAAACATCTATTAACAATTGAATCGACTTGAGAAATATGCCAAATTTTATGTTTTCAAGGATGTTGATATGGAAGTTCCAAATAGTGAAGGGGAACTTGGAGTATGTAAATAGTTTAATGTCTATTGAATCCTATATTTGAAATGATGCTCCCCTTAAAAAAAAAATTAAAAATTCACAAGAGGATAGTATGGTGTTATAAGATGAAGGAACTTAAAATCCATAAAATGAGGAACTAGTGATTCTATAAGATCAAAAAAAAATAGCAAAATGGGTTAAAAGAAATTGAAATATGTCAGACCTAATGAGGTTGATAAAATAGGTATTAAAATTTCCTACATAACCACACACACTTTACACTAATTTTTAGATGAAATTTAAGATATGATAGAAAATTTTACCTTAGAAGATCCTCTTGAATAAGAAGTCAATGTTGCTTTTGGCTCTAATGTAATTTTTTTCAAATAATTTGAAAAACTTATCACATGGAAAAATGGAATGAAAAGTGATTATGATGCATTGCAAATTTGTTGATGCTCCAATTGTTTTAAAACCTATTAGGTGCAAGTGAGTCTTTCTAAATAAGTACAAAAATGATGATTCACTTGAGAATTACAAATCAATGCTTGTCACAAATGGATTTACTTAAAAATAAGGAATTGATTAAAAATAAACCTTTATAGTATCCATAAAGTGGAGTAATATTTGAGCAATGTTGTACATGTAATCTCATAGTGGATGTAATGTTCAAAAAATGGATGTAAAAACATTATTTCTTAATGGTGATCAATACAAAATACTCGACTCAAAGGTTTTATAGTAAATGACTAAAATCACAATGTGTGAAAATTGTATAAATTGTTGTATGGTTTGAAATAATCCCGAAGAGAATTCTATATAAAAGTAACTTAACACCTCCTAAACATGAACTTTAAATAATTTGATGTTGAAGATGCAACTATTTTTGCCAAAACAATTAACAAAATAATTTTATTTTTAGTGTTTATGTGGATTACATGTTCATCATAGGAAAAAATGAGTGATACATTAAAGATTAAAATCATAATTTATGAAAGAATCTGAAATGGAAGTTCTGGGATATCTTAATTATTATTTGGGATTTCAAATGATATAAAAACCAACATATATCTTCATAACTCAACAAAAATACACTGTTGAAAATATGATCAAGTTTGAATGTATTTTATGTAAAATTTATATTATGGAATTTATCTAATCTAGTTTAGATAAACAAATGAGTAAACAATTATGCTAAAATATGCAATAAATCACACACATTGATATTATAACTTAGTATTTTTTTATTATGATAAATTATGAAAGTACAAAAGAGAATTAAAGTATCTAAAAATTAGACATGTAGGATAATAACTTTAGCTATGAAACTAAATGTACAACTATGTGATGTCATTGTGAATCCAAAAGATGGCTTCACAATTTGTTGGGACAAGTCTAGTCTACACTAGCATCTATAGGGTGTATCAACATCAATTATGGTTTATTTCTTCTATGTGAAATTTGACATGAAATCATTCAATTTTAGGTTATGTATGTCATTGAGGTCTCTTTATTTTCTTGAAATTCATTGTGTCCTTCATTATTCACTTGGAACACAAGCTCAATATACTATGAGAATAAACAAAATAAATGGAAAAAAAGGTTTAGTGGTGGAAGATGTATTTTAACTCAATACCCCTTTGTTGAATGTTACCTACATAGCAATACTCTGAAGAGGAAATAAAATATATGTATTTATACAATGACATGGTGGTGTGTTTGACATAACAGTGTAATTTTATATGGTATTATAATAATTGTGTAGATATTTGCTTAAAAAATGACTTGTGACCTTAGAGTTGTATCTAGGATTTGCTCAAGGCTACTACGACATTGTGGAATTAGAATTTGGGGAAAGAATACATTCTTTCCTCTCAATGTTAAGTTATATATTTGATATGTTTTCAATTATACGAGCCTCTAGTGAGAAAATAGTTAGAAAATGTAGTTTTATAGTGGTCTTTTAGGAATTTCCTCGAATAGAATTGGAGAAATGTGTGGATGACTCATTAGGATAATTTTTATATAAGAAACTAACTATTATTTGGCATTAAGACAAGACCAACATAATCAAGCACTACTTATGAGTAGGATAATCCTGAAGGAGTGGCCTTATCTAAGGAGCAAAGAAAAATAAACTTGAAGTGCGGACCACACTAAAAATTAGAATAGGTTTCTTAAAATTAATAATATGGGTATTAAATATAAAAATCACTTAAGGATATATAGTGATCTACATGTACGTAAAAAAATAATGGTTCAAAACATTGGAACTAAGAATAAGGTATGTGTGTATAAAAGGATGGTAAAAAGTGTATTGTTTTAGCATTAAATGTTAATTTTAGTGTTACATTCCCCCCATCCACCACCCATTTATTTTAGTAATCTAAAAAATTGAAAACACTAGAGTAAAAGTAAGAGAGTTGTACCTGAGCTTATCTATGTTGAGTAGGCTTGGATGTAACCCACACATTGAGTTGTGATTCATAAATAACCTACAATGAAACATATATAAATAAGTGATTACTTAAAATAAAAGTATGAAAGCAAAGACAAGAAATAGATAGATAAAATAATAAGTAAAAAATATACATTTTTTGGCAAGCAAACCATTATATTTTCTATGAAAAAATGGAAACTGTAGAGAATATGACCCTTGGGTATTTCTTTATTCAAATAACTGGATTGGATTGTGCATGCACAAATCCTCATTGGAATAAGAATTTTATTAAGAACTCAAGATATGCTTGACTCTTTCACTACATATTTGAGGTAGTAATATGTCCTGAAATCTATGTATGAATTCCAATACATTATTCTAGTGAAAAGTTGGTGTAAAACTAGGTAAATCAATGAATGCAGATGGAATAAGATTAATTTTTAGTGAAAAACTATTGCAAAAACAAGATGATCTAAGTCTGGTGTATAAATCATAGAGCATGACATGGATTTCCATTCCTTCTATGGAAATTGGTGAAACACTAAGCACTAAAGTGATCATGTACAACACACATTCCCCCAATTTAATATCTAGGTATCTTTATTTTTAAAGATGCATAGAATAATTTGGATTTCTAAGTAACACTATGTAATATTTATAAACACATACTATGCATGCTACCTCAAATTCTAACCAAAATATGTGATAACCTATGAATAATCTTATTTTTTACTAACTAATGAGAATTACTATGTAGACTGGGTGAGATTATAATAATTCTAAAAAATATGTTTCTATCTATTAGGATAATAATGCACTGTTCTAGGAAAAACTAACCAACATAGCTATGCAGATGGAGTGTTTTTGTCTAAAATTGATTTTTAGGTGAGAAATGGGTATTAACAATGAGTGACTAAGAAATTAATATCTTCTCCTATCTATGAAATGAATAATTTAAGCTTAATATTTAATACAATCCACTTTGTATGCCCCCTCTTTTGAGGTGGGTTGTAAAGCCTATGCAATAACTTATCTAGAAATAAAAATTTATGCGAATGATGTTATAGAAAATATTATCATATATACTAATAATGATAACATTATATATTATGTCATCATACTTATAATCTAGTCAAATATTAATTTATGATATGTAAAATAATAGTAATGTGTCCCACTATGCAGGCAAAAAAAAATCCTAAAAAATACTTATATATTATTCTTTAAATGAAAAATGTATATGCATATCATATTTGTATGTATAACCTTGTGTGTGTGTGTGTGTGTGTGTGTGTGTGTGTGTGTGTCTATATATATATATATATATATATATATATATATATATAAGGTTATACATACAAATATGATATGCATATACATTTTTCATTTAAAGAATAATAGATAAGTATTTTTTAGGATTTTTTTTTTAATTTTTTTTTGCCTGCATACTGGGACACAATATTATTATTTTATATATCATACATTAATATTTGACTAGATTATAAGTATGATGACATAATATATAATGTTATAATTATATATATCAATGATCCAAAATAAATATATTTTGAAGGAAGATTAGAAGTGTGTATGACCTATTTATACCAAAACGTGGAAGAAACTATTATGCATTGACCTGGATACATCTAGAACTACGCATAAATAGTGACATGTATAGGTAGATGTTAGCAATTAGGCACATAGTTAATAAATGATCAATATTGAGTAATTGTAACTAAATAGAGCCACATGAGTAAAATTCATGATATCCATAATGGCATCATAAAATTGGGAGGATGCATGATATCCATCATGGTATGTAAAGATGAGTGAAACATAACAAACAATAGTCATGACCATAATGCACAAATAAAATAAACACATAAAATCATGTAAAATAATCAAGAATTCCATTGGGCCACATACAAGGGACATGTTCAATTTTCACTCACATGAATATAATCATACAATAAGGATTAAACGACATGTTTAAATGTCCACAATTGGGAAAAAGGATACACATAAAGCATGAATAAAATAAATTAATGGTGATAAACATGAATGAGTAAGTGAAATTAATCTACATATAGTAATTTATGACATTATTACATTCATCAACTAAAGTATCTAGTCAGATAACAGTTTTAATGTAAGTGATGAAATAATAATAGATTTTTTGCAATGTATTAAACTGAAGTATGAAAAAGAGGGATAGTCATAGAATAATAAAACATATGTAAAATAATTCCCCCAATAAATTGGTCGAGATGTAAAAAAATTATAAGGCCTATGACTACTTTGAATTTGAAAAAATAAAGCATGTGTTCACTGGAATGTCTATTAGAATTAGACAAGAGTGCAGTGCATTACTGTCTAGATTAGAGTGGCTTTCTCTATGTAAAATTTTTGAGCTTAAGACTTTATAACCTCTTTAAACTACATCTAAGAGTGATAAAGTATATGTTTTTCAACTTATTCAAGTAAACTTAGTAATATTTGATATACAAATATAAATATAGAAGTACTACATATACTGATCATAAATCAATTAATGTAAACAAAATATACATATCATGCATAAGTCCCATTGTTTTAATTTTTTATAATTTTATAATTTTTTATTTATGAATTTATAGAAAGAACATACTAACCAATGAATCTTGAAAGAACTTCCAAATCAATGGGTTATTTGTATAGCATAGGAAGGATGACCTCTCGAGAATGAGTGTCATGCCATTGTGAAGTAGTTGGTCTCAGCTTGGAATCTAAAAACTAATCTGACACTTTAACATAAGTGTCATTATAACAATTATAATATTTAGTATGATGTGTATGTGGTTTAGCATGGTGAACTCTAGGAATATTTATAACCCATCATGGAGTGTACAATTTCTATGTCAATGTTCTTTATGGAAAAAATTTAATGCTTTGTAATACTAATCTAGGATATGTTGGTGTAGAGATTGGAATATTTGACGAATCATAAACTAAGTATATTTTCAAGGATAGGTCTTCTTGGAATTTTCACAACTTGTTTATGAGTTGTATGAGTCGGTTGAACCTTTTTATGTTGTTAAAGGGAAATATTTTGTATAGGAATAATAACCTTAAGTTGGAGGTGGTATTCAAATGGAATACTATAAAATATGATAACCTCATTAGAAAAAAAAAAATTACTATAGGAGGAACTATGTAAAGGTGTTTAATCCAAGTACTTCCCCATAATACATCAAAGGTTACTACACTAGGTACTATTATGAACTTGGTGGCCAGATGTGTTGGACCAACCTAGAGTGGTAATGTGATCTCACTAATATAAATCTAAACATGACCATTAAATACCTTTATTATTTTTGTTTTAAGAATTATAACCTAATCTATGTATCCAAAATGAGAGATAAGTATGATAGAGCATATATTCACACTTGAACCATTATCAACCATGACACAATGTATGAATTTATGATTTATGTAATCTCAAGTAAATACAGAGTGAAAATCAAAACCATTATCAACAATCTCATCCTAGGAAAATGTGTTAATTGGTTTAATTAAAAATAAAATATGATAGTACCAATGATGACATTTAAAATATGTTTTTCCTCAATATGAAGATGATCATAAGTTGGTGGAGGATGTGCATTATATGTGTAATGCACTTTCAATTTATTTGTTATTTCTTGCCTTGTATTCTTAGATAAAGGACCATCTAATATCTTCATCATTATATTATCATTTATTTTTTACTTTGTACTTTTAGTACATGTGCTCACATCAATAATGTTCTCATTTTTCAAATCTTGAATCTTATGTTGCAAATTGATGCATTTATTGGTATCATGCCTTGTTGATCTATGAACATCACAAAAAATGTGTTGATAAAATCCTTATAGAATAGGTTTGATTAACTAATCCTATTTAATGGGATGGAGTGATGTGAGATGAAATTATAATAACTTATTTAACACCTTGTATGAAGTTTCTAGAAAGATTGGAAACTATCTCCTTGGAGGATTTGATAATATAATATGTAGAGTGCAATCTAAAGCTAAATTCATTATTGCCTTTGGTACACTCTTATTTTTAGTTAATATCACATTGTATGGTGGATTAATCAGATTATTTTCATGAGAAGTGTAAAATTGGTTGGTTTCATACTTTGGCTTATTCATTTCAAACAATTTGACTTATCATTCCTTAACTGTGTGACAAAAATCCATTAATAAAATAAACATATTTAACATAATATATTCATGTTGAGGTGGTAAAAAACTCTATATGAATATCTATTGAAATTACTTATCTTCCATATGATTCATAATATTAAATAACATGGTCTTATACCATAATACATATTCTTTGATAGGCTCATTAGATTCTTGTTTGAGATGACACATCTGAGTATATGAAATATTTGTACTAAAAGTAACTGAGAAACATGCATGGGAAAAATATACCAAGGGATAGAATGCATGAATTGATAGATGTGGTAAATCATATAACCTTCTTAGAGTATATTATTTTAATAAAGTCTGAGAAATAACATTATCAACAACCAATTGTTGGACACATAGTCCATACATGCTATGTAAAATGCTCTCAAATGTTTCTAAAGGTCACCTTTTTGATCATATGGTAAGCTTAGGTGCCATGAAACTAGTTGGTAAAGGATATATTGACATATTCCAAGTGAATGAATTATATAATTAAGTATGAGAACCAAGTCCCTGATTAGGTATTGAAGTATTTTATTCCATTTTCAACACCTTAGCTTGTAAAGAAAAAATAGTTTGCATAAGGGATTGTGGGTCAAGAATAGAATTTTTTCTTGGTAAAGGTGGTGTCATAAATAAATAAGTATGAATTATAATATTAATATACTAAAAACCTTGGATTACACCCATAGTATATGTTGGTATATAGATTGTATAGAATGATTCTAATAAATGAATGGAACTCATAGCATTGGAAGTATTATATGATTGATAAATGTTTCCACTTTTTATTTCCAAATGAGTTTTAAAAAATTCCTCATAATCTTGATATTTTTCATGGATTATTTCTTGAAATTTATTAATAACTGGTTGTTCATCATTGATAGGTGGAATTACATCTTCAATATCATCTTGAGAGTCAATTTTGTCTTGATTATATTGTTCACAATTTAAAAGAATTGTCATAGACTTATAAATATTTAGTTTATTCATTAATATCTAAAAGTTATGATATACCCTAGTTTTTTTTCCATTTTATAATCCTTATGAAAAGAAATATGAATATTCTCAACTAGAGTATCACATAGTCTAGAAATTATTCTAAGAGATGTATAAATAATTTTCATTGATTTTATAAAATATTAAGTAAAAATTTGGAATATTGTTGTTAACAAGGAATTTACTAAATATGAAAATCCTAATACATCAATTCGAAGCAAAAGAAAGTAAACAAACCCAATAAACATCTATGTTTGGGGTTTCTTAAATATTCAATGAATAGACAGGTTTATCCATATTTTCTACGTGAAATTGAGATTAGGAAATGAATCTAATCTAATATAGAAAAATAATTGACTAAATCAAAATGTTAAGATATAAAATAAATCAAACAAACTAATATGGAACTTATTATTTTTGTTAAATATGAATTAAAAATAGGAAAGTACCAAAGATGAATTACTTATCTATAAATTAGACATGTTAAAATATAATTGTGACTATGAAACTGACTATATAAATTTATGAGGACAACGTGAATTAGAAAAATAATTTTGAATCTATTTAGGACAAGGCCCCTCTATTTATATGAGGTTGTTTTGCACTATTTTTTCATGGTGTGCCAACATATGATATGTTTTCCATGTGTATCAAAATACTTCTACCATAGGTTCTTTGTACATGATTTGAGTCACTTGATTAGCTACAATATCCATTACGTATCTTCTTCTTCACTTAGAACCCTAGCTCAGTAGACCATGAAAAATAAACATAAAAAATGGTTAAAATAGGTAAGTGGTTGATGTTGTGCTTGACCTCAACACCCTTGTGTTGAGCACCACGTACATAATAATAATCGAAAGAGTGATCAAACTCAATGTATTTATCCCATGTTATGTTGGTGTGTGTGTGTGTGTGTGTGAAATATTGGTATATTGTAATATGCTGATGCAAAACTAATGTAATTATGTGATTTTATAATGACATGTGACCTTGGATGTGTATTAAAACTTAGATAAGGGTTACTAGGGTAGTGTGGACTCATAATTAGGAAGAATCAGTGTTTTCCTCTCAATGTGTAATTACATATTTTGGTTTTTAACAATCATATGCTTTTTTAGTGAGAAAATGGTTATAAATTTTAGATTTATAATATTTTTTTTGGAATTTAATTGAATGGGACTTGTGAAACATGTGGAACAACCTGTTAGGTGAATTTTAATTTGAGAAACTAGTCATTATTTGGTGAGAGAATGAGATCATCAAAATAAGAAATTATCAATGAGTAACATAATCCTGAAGGAGTGGCATCACTTGAAGTGCCGAGATAACAAAAATATATGTGTGAATAAGTTTAAAAGTAAGTTTGTCTTTCTTGGAATGAATAATATAATTATTCAATATGAGAATTGATTAATGGTATAAGGTCATCCTCATATAATTAAGGGAATAATAGCTCAAAATCATGGAACTAGGCATGAGCTAAGTGTTCTTAAAAGTATGGTCACAAGTGCATTATTTTAGAATTAAATGTTAATTTTAGTGATTAAAAAATGATATATTATAATATTTTCAATACATCCATAAAAATAAATCTAAAATTAATATCATAAAATACCATATATTTAATAGATGATACTAAATACATACACTTCAATGGCACTGTGATCTATGTGACCATTACTAGATGAAATATTTATTTTGATGTTATTGTTCTTTCTCAATTCATACAAAAACCTAGGCAAAGTAATTGGATAGAATAAAAATAGTCCTTTTATGTCTCAAAGGAACACAAAATTTTGGCCTCAAATAATATAGGGTAGGAGACTCCAAACTAGTCATATATTCAGATTCTCATTATGTTGGTGATTTAGAAGATGGAAAATATTTTTTAGGTTTTATACTAAATCAAGGAACATTAATTTCCAATTACAACTCAAAGAATTAATTAGTGCCATAAATTTTTGTAACAAAATTAAAACACATGATAGCTTCTAAGGCATCTAGAGATATTTTGTAACTTATAAAGTTTATTTAAATTTTGTTGGAACAACAGGTTTCATCAACACCTATCATGGTTGGCAATGCATCTATAATTGAAAAGAAAAAGAATCCATATTTCATTACTAAACCATGTACATCAACACTAAATTTCATTTTATTTGGCATTATTTGAATGATGGTAATGTAAAATTTATACATTTTCCTATTGCATAAAAACCATTAAATATATTAACAAAATCACTAAGACAAGGTTTTTTTTTTTTTTTTTTAAATTTCAAAGATAAGTTTTGTATCATAATAATCCTACATATTTAGGGTGGGATGTAATAATATTGCAATAAAATAATGTTAATCCTAAGTATAATTGTAGGAAAATATTTTTTTCATAGAAGTAGATAGATAGTCTCCATATCAACCTCAAGAGTCTTCTTAGAATATGATTGAATACTCACATGATTTGTTATATATTATTGTAATCTCTCATTCTTAATTAATGAAGTAATTTTTGTTTTCACCAAATATTTTTATTATATTTTACTTCTATTCATAGCCTGACACACCTAAAAATACTACATATGTAATTATTAATCATAGAATTATTTTATTTTGGTTTACATGTTTACCTATCACATATTTTTAAAACTTACCCATATTAAAAACATAATTTAAACCCTAATTAATATCACTAAAAACTTTATTTTTGTACCTAGGAAAAATTTGTGGGAGCTTTCCAACAATCATGACTATTGGAAGGTGATATAATTCACAATTACAACTAGAAAATTCAACTTTTTATAAATAAAAAGATGTTAAATTTGTTAAACATTTTAATTATAATATTAAAATCTTAATATAACATACAACAAACATCACATAACATAATAATATTGAATTTGGAGAATATAGTGTTGTAGTGTAAAGGATAAACAAAATGTTGACATTCAATTTGTGGGTAAAAGTAGGGATAATAGATAACATAACTATTGTATTGCAATATAATTCACAATTACAACTATAGAATTCAACTTTTTGAAATAAAAAGATGTTAAAATTGTTAAACATTTTAATTATAATAATAAAAGATTAATATAATACACAATAAACTTCATATAACATAAATAATATTGAATTTGCAGAATATAGTGTTGTATTGTAAAGGATAAACAAAATGTTGGCATTCAATTTGTGGATAAAAATAGGGATAATAAATAACATTTTCAAAAAGATTTTTCATATTGTCTACAATCCAAATTTTAATCCCTCCTTCTTTCCCATATATATAATTATTAAATTTAATAAATATTTTAAACCTCTATAAGATATAATCAACATCATATATTTTCTAGTTTCTTATATTAAATGAAATAATCATTGATAAAAAATACTCAAAATGATATAATACCTAATAACATATAAATTATAAAGTATTAATTTATTTAAAATATAACTTTCAAATACTTTAAACCTTTAATATTAGTATACTAAATTATTTTAGTGTGATCACCTAAAATTTATTTAATTCTTTCTTAATATAAAAAAATTAATATAGAAAATTTAACTTTAGTGTGATTCAACTTATTCTCTAATTACCTACACTTTATTTGATTCTCTAGATTTAATAATCCTAAATTTCATAATTATTCTCTACCATTATTTTCAAATTACTTAAATCTTAAACCCAAACTTTATTTGATTCTCTCTCAGTATAAGAATTGAACTTTACAGGACAATTGATGTCTCACCACCAAAAATTCATCATTCTTCTCTATAGTGGCTTCCAAATGCCTTAAATCTTGAGTATACTGGTAAGGTGAATCCCATAACAAAGTGGAAGGGACCACATAATAATGTTAAAAATTCTAAGGCCAAAAACTGTTATTTACTAATGATGCATCAAAAGCAAGGTGTTCAAACTTCAGCGTTTGGTATGAAAAAGAGACAAAAACTGCTCAGTAGTGACATGACCAAATGACTTTGCAGACACTTTGATGCCCATGTCCCCACACTGCTACCCTTTTATCTTTTCCCAGTTGAAGCACTATGTGCTTTGCCATCAGGAGATAAGATCCTAAACTTCTTTTCCATATGTAAATGAATGGTATACACTAGCAGTCACCCCATGGTGTAAGAAAAGCTAGAGGCTAGATAAAAGTCATTCATATTTGGTTTACTTCAATGTTAAATTAAAATAAAGTATTTCAATTTGTATTATTATTATTATTATTATTATTATTATTATTATTATTATTATTATTATTATTTCACTTTATTGAAAGCCGGGTAAAGTTTTTACCGTGACCAGCGCCGCTGGCTAGACACGACTAATACCGGTACCACGGGGTCGGGGGGGACAGATAATCGGCCTTGGGTTGGCAGAGCCGCAACGGAAATACCTCACCGGTTGCCCTCACCCCCCTCCCCGTATTATTATTATTATTATTATTATTTTTATTATTATTATTATTATTATTATTATTATTGTTATTATTATTATTTATAGTGTTTATTTTTATTTTTTTATTATTTTGTATGTTTTTTAGTTTTAAGTTGCGTAATTTGATTAGTTATTTTTTATTGTTTTTGTAGAAATATTATATAATATTTATTATAATTTTTTGACTGTGATATTCTCATTTTTTTGGATAGTGAATCTGGGTCATTTTATCTATATACTTTTCAGATTAATAAATATCTTGATGAGTTCTAATTAATTTGGGAAATTGAAGGAAATGTTTCTTGTACCCAGACAAACAATGACATAGACCATTCTATTCCAGGCAGCCACACAATTACATATAGCAGAACAATAAGATTTTGGTCTAAAATTCCTTATATACTCATCTCTCATTGTTAATCACTCATCCTAAGTTATTAGATTTTACTTACAAGCCTATCAAGCACTTTTCATAATTGTTTTCTCTATTAAATAAAGAGTATGTAGTGTTGGAGGCTCTTCCTTGTGATTATAGTTTATATTTGTAGATATTCTTTTGCAGTCCATGATCGACACCATCGATCAATAATCTACAAAAGCATGTTACCTGCAGTGTGTTAATCAATTACATCATCCACAAGAGTTAAAATGTCATATTTGAAGAGTTTATAGGAACATGAGAAAAAAATATGAGTTATAGTAGAATGAAAGGATAGTGAATTTTCATTTTCAGTTGAAGAATAAACACTATGGATCCCAACCACCATTAGATTTTATTTCATTTAATGTTAAAGATGTAGATTTATTTTATTAATTAATATACTATTTATTTATTTGTTTTTTTTATTAGTTAATTTAATATTTAATACTTTCAAATACCTTTAAATAAAATGTATACATTGATGAACAATTTAATAGAATGATGTGAAATTTATGCCTTGATGAATAACTTAACAATATACTAATTAAACTAAATTAATAATAAACTGAAATGAAAGAGTAATGTTTCTATTTTTTATTTTATTTTATTTTTGTTGAAGGATAAACGTGCCTCATCGGATTTGGGGATGGCATAACAATACCTATCAATCTATATCATTATCTTCACCAATAATTATTGTTGTGTAGAAATTATTTTTAATTTATCTATGTTTGTATATTTTTAAATCTAGTGTTAGATTTGTTAATGTTTTCTTTTGGCTATTACTATTATACTTCTGATGAGTAGGATTCCTTATATATAACTACTATACTTTCCATGAATACGTATTTCTTGATTTCCATAGGTAGCCTTTTTTTTACTACATTCCATAAATATTTTACATAGTTACTTTCACATAAAATAACCATTTAAGAACTTCAGCATATATTTTTTAAATTATTGTACTTATATGATTTTTATCATTCATGATGTTTGAATCATATCTTGTGTGGCTATGTATGAGAAGAATGAGCATAAATAAAGAGGGGTGTATGGCACCAAATGCCATTTCTCAAGGTGTGGAAGATGTGATTTATTTATCAAATGCGCTATACAATTTGCAAGAGGAGTTAAAGGGGGGCAAGGATGTTTGTCCTACATAGTGACTAGATCAAATGATAATCCCTAAAATCCTACTCTAGGCACATTGTGATATGCAGTTAGGCTATAGTCTTCAAAACCTAAAGGAGTATGGATAACTTTCTCCCATGACATGATAATTCACTTGCAATGAATGTTGTATATTTTCAACAGCACTACCATAGACAATAGAGGAGTAAGAGAGATCATCAATGGCTCCTCAATTGGTCTAAATATAGTCCTGAACATGATTATCCACAACATGCAGGTCAGTGACACTAGTTTTGACAAAATTCACATATTTCGATCCAATAAGGTGTGGGTGGATCACATCACCTCCTTTAATAGATGGGTTAGTCTAATTTTTGTTTTCCAAGGATCCACAGACATTATGATCTCAATATTTCATATATCTCATAACCATAAAAATATGTTTTTGGGGGCACAAGACATAGATCATATTAATAAAAAAAATGTGACTCACTATTTACAGGAACTATTTTAGAGATTTAGATGAACATAGTCATCAATGCAGGTAAATTATATGTGCCCACAAATCTTATTCATGCTCTAACGATCAAGGATAACTTCCATTACCATTGCTACTATTTTTTTATAATTAAAATTCTAGCAAAGACTATGTTCTTATAACCCATACACCGTCTCAACTAGCCAATAGTCATATGTCAGTGTTACAATGGCAAGGAACAACATATTTTGATTTTGTCTCTTTGTGAGATGAATCTTAGGGGGTTCCCCATTGTATAAAGACTTTGGCTTAATAAACATGTAAATGAAATATATATTTCACATTTGATGTATTGATTATGAAGTGTGTGTTGCATCATAAGGTTATGCAAGTGTAGCATATAGGTTTTGCAATAAAAAATAGATTCAAGGAGGGCCTTGTGATTTTTTTTGCATGGACTCATGAAAATAGGCTATGTAATTTTCATGTAAAATGTTTCATCGAAATATTACTCTTTCCTTTCTATAAAATCCCTGAGTTTTTCTAGGATAAAGTGAATGGCATCTTAAATTTTAGACAAGGTAGGTAGGTTTTATGTACAAATATATTTAATTTAATTTATATATTAATGTCTACAACATATAAATAATGGTTTATGGGATTGAATAACATATTACATAAATTTATTATAATAATGGAGTGTCAAAAGTATCTCTAAAGAAACAGAAAGAGAAAAAACATTAATGGAAAATAATGATTTCATTATTCAAGGGCCCAAGATCTTCATAGTAGTAAAATGAGGGTTATTTTATAGATTTGTACCATAATTTTTATATATATTAAAATGAGGGTTATTTTTGTATCTTGAGATTATTCAAGTATGTTACTTAGAAGTAGGAATTGATATTCCTGGAATTGTTTGTGTCTAAGAACATCGATTTGAGTGTTCTTTCTTAAAGCTTAAATGTTTCATGATTAAACAATGTTAAAAAAAAATTGTCAGCATATTAAATGAAGTTATTCAAAGATACATGAGAATATCTAAAAATTAATGGTAACATCTATGAATATCATATTAGATGGGCACTTGAATACAAAATTCTCTTCACTTTCAGGTTCTAGAAAACATAATTGGCAGATAAGCTCATCTTATGGAAGGTTATGACCAAATTCCATTCAGATTTGATAAGAGCAAACAAAAAACTAACTAAAGGGATTCCTAAAGATGATATTAATGTCCTCATCATGTATCAAATAATTTGAATTCTATCCTTAAACTACACCTAGGTATGTGTAAGCGTGCACCAACTTGACTTATTTTACTTTATATGTCAAATTAATTGTAGATTCAATTTTCCAAGTTACATTAAATACCATTTTTTTGTCTTAGTAAGATTTAATTCAAGGCCATACTCATATACTCATCCTCATGTTTGATTCACTAAAATATATAATTAATTGACATTGATCTAATGCTCATCATGAAAAATAATACTTTTCATTCTTTGATTCGTGTTTGAGTTGATTTTCTTCAAACACTTAACATTCATGATATAAAACCATGTTGTTTAAGATTTTTTTCACATTCAAAAATTTTGTTAAGGATTTTTTTGTCAGGGGAAAATTTAATGTTAATGGAATAAAAATAAATAAAAATAATAAGAATCGTATACTCATACTCATGTTTGATTCACTAAAATATATAAGTAATTGACATTTATCTAATGCTCATCATGAAAAATAATACTTTTCATTCTTTTATTCAAGTTTGAGTTTGATTTTCTTCGAACACTTAACATTCGTGATATGAAACCATGTTGTTTATGATTTTTTTCACACTCACCCATTTTGTCAAGGATTTTTTTGTTAGGGCCAAATTTAATGTTAATGGAATAAAAATAATAAGAAGAATCATATACTCGTACTCAAGTTGGGCTCACTAAAAAATATAATAATTTGACATTGATCTAATGCTCATCATGAAAAATAATAATTTTCATTTTTTGATTCAAGTTTGAGTTTGATTTTCTATGAACACTTAACATTCATGATATGAAACCTTGTTGTTCAAGATTTTTTTTCACATTCAAATTTTTTTTCAAGGACTTTTTTATTGAAGGCAAATCTAATGTTAATAATAATAATAATAATAATAATAATAATAATAATAATAATAATAATAATAATAATAATAATAATAATAATAATAATAATAATAATAATAATAATAATGAACTTAAAGTTGTAAAAATATATGTGAGAATTCAAAACAAGAATATGATAATTTTATCATCATAGGACCAGAAATATTGGTCTTCATATTATAGCACCATTGATTTATATTTGAGAGATATAAAATAATAAATAATAAATATTAATATTTAATATCATGGATATATAATAATGGTGTTATATTTTAGGGATATAACACCGTTGTTTCATCACCCTAATAATAAAAAATAAAAATAGTATTTAATGTTTTGGTATATATAATAATGGTGTTATATTTGAGAGATATAAAACTATTATTGCATCACATTGATATTAAAAACTAAGAATAATGTTAGATATCATGGTGACTAAAAAATATTGTTATATATTTGTATATATAATACCATTTTTTAATTAATGTGACATTTGTCAAAGTGGACCATAATCGTGAATAGGGTCTGGATAGACATGAATACACAAATATATGAAACTATAAATAGGTTATTACATAAACAAAATGAAACATGAGAAAAGAAAAGAATTCATTATCATCATTCATTATCCAAATAGCTCTAGGAAAAGTACATTACATACATAACCAAAAAGAAACTCAAAATTAGAAAATAGTGTTAAGCCATATTTTCCTTACTGACCTAAAATGACACATAAGTGAAACCTAAGAACAATAAATGACATGTGTAGGGAAACCATTAAATAGAATAAAAATATATATTGACACTCCATTAACCCTAGCTTAAATGGGTAGCAGAATGGGGTCCTAAAAAAAAAAAAAAAAAACCCTGATGAGGTACCCCAAATATATATAAAATATCCCAAGAAGAATAAAGAGAAGCATCCCCAAGAAGTTGAGAGAGAGATAAGGAACTAGAAATCTCCTAGAAGATGATGTTATAGATATTCTTGAACCTAAAGAAGAGTCCACAAATGAAGATACTTGCTCTCAGTGAAAGATTTGGTGAATTTATTAGTAATTTGCTCTAATGTTTGATAATAATAGAGATCAATGACTTGATCATGAATAATCTTCTGAATGAAACACATGTGAATCTCGATATTCTTACTCTATTAATGGAGGACTAAATTCCTAAAAATATAGACTGTTCTTTGATTATTATGGAAGATGATTTTCGGTCATCATAATTAGATACTAAACTCAATGAGAATCCCCTAAAGCTAAATAGCCTTAGTAGTAGCACTAACAACTTATTTTTACTCTACATATGAAGAAGATAAAGATGTAACATTATGATTTTTTCTTGAATAACTAATTTGTCCTAAACTAAGTGAGAGATTTTAATCTAAAGTAGACTTAGGATTTTGAATATCACAAACATAATCCAAATTTGTATACCTAATAAAATAAAAATCAATTCCTGCACTATAGTGAATCAAAAAACTATGAGTACCTTATATGTATTCAATAATCCACTTAGATACTTTTTAGTGTAACTTATATGGTTTATACATAGGTTTAGAGACTATGCCCACTACATATTAAAGGTCAGGTCTAGTGTGTGTAATATAGATGAGACTATCAACAAGTTATCAATACAAGGTAACATCAACCAAAGGATAATAACAATAAGATTCATGGTTCACACTAGATAGAAAGAGAGTTAGAACTAGATTAAAATTAGTCATATTAGATCATCCAAGTAAATCAAGAGCATAATCATATTTTTCAATAGTGACCTTGGAATCAGACTAATAAATTTTAATCCTAAGGAAGTAACCCAATAAGCCTATGTTGTTCGTTGAGAACATATTAGACAAATAATTTTTCCCTACTACAATGGTGGATGAATAAATCCATATGATCAATATGCCATCCACATAGAGATATAGAGTTAATAGTGAATCATCATGATGCAAACCATATAAATTAGGATGGAATTAATTATGGTAAACTAAATTGAAAGAGAAAATGAGTCCATTGTGGTATATGAAGGTCAAGGAAATTATTTGATGCCATATATATTTTTTAAGTGTTCAAAATAATGAAAAATCTTCCATAAAACCTTTTGGTTGATCCATGTATATCTCCTCCTTGAGGTCACCATGAATAAAATCACTCTTTACATCCATCTGAAGAACATCCAAGTGATGTATTATTGCAATGGCGAGAGTGAGTCAGATTGAGTTCATTTTTTTAACTAAGGTAAAAGTTGTGATATAGTCAATGCCACATGTACCTAAGAAAAATGATTTATAGCCAAATGTGCTTTGATATTATTTATTGACCTATCTATAGCAAATTTTGTTTGATAGATCATCTACATTGAACAAGTTTTCTTCCTTTAGCAAGAGGGACCATTTACCAAGTGTTGTTCTTAATCAAGGAACCATAATCCTCTTCCATAAAAGTATCCCTCTTAGGAGTGATTGATGCCTTAAAAAATGATTTCAGATTAGAAGTAGATGCAATGAATACATGGAGGCCATTATGAAATTATGAACATGTCTGCCTCGTGTCTGATGGATCTCTAACCCAATGGACAACACATTGTATTATCTATCTAGCCAAAAGATTACAAAAATATGGGTAGTTAGTAAAAGATTTATTATCCTATAAATTTAGTCTTGGATAAGGAGAGGTGACTCCCCACCACTACTCTCATCATCAAAAATAAAATAAGAATCTAGATCATCATGAAGGTGCTTAGGTGGATCTAAATTGTTAGAGATGTCATCAAATCCTAGTGAGTCCAAATATGAGGAATAAGATTGTAAATGAAAATGAACACTTCTCTCAATGAGAAAATCATGAGTGGTGGGATGGATAAGATTGTATCTCTTAACACCCTTAGGATATCTGATGAAGATGCAAGGCTAACTTTGAGGTTCCATTGACTTACATTTATTCTTAGGAATGTAGGCCATTCAGGGGATACAAACAATTGAAATTAATTAAATATATTTTTGTAACTACTTCAATATTTAAAAAGAGTAACTCTATCAAATTATATATGAGGAACTCAGTTATGGATATATTAAACATATTTGATGGCCTCATCCCAAACTCGAATTTCAATAACATTAGAGTGTAGCATATAGTTGGCCATTTCCTTTAAATACCTATTATCTCACTCTAAAACACCATTTTTATGATGTCTATATAGAACGATGCATTATGGTTCAATCCCCTTTGAATTTCATAATTTCTCTTGAATTAATTATTGACATAATCATCACCACTATCTATGCACAAAATCTTGATGGCTTTACTTGACTATGTTTATACAAGTGCCTTGAATTCCTAAAAATGATCAAAGTCCTCAGACCTATGCTTAAGAAATTACATCAAGTATGTACCTAAATAATTCATAAATAAAGGTAAATATGTATTTAATCATTTTAAATTAAGGACCTAAAAGTAGACCAATAATTTTAATGTGAACTAGCTCCAATATTTGTTTAGATCTCCATGATTTGACTTTTTCATACTTTAATTTTAGGTGTTCATAAAGTATGTAACCTTGGAAAACTACATCATAAAAGTAAACCCAAGGAAACCCTGAAACCATGTCAGGATGAGTGAGTTTCTCTAGGTAGTGATAGTTAACATGGTTGAATCATTCATGCCATAATTTACTCACCCCATCCTTATGGGTGAGTATATCAGTATAAGGTTTACTAGGATAAAAATGAGAGAAATTACACAGCTAGGATTGGTGATATTCTTTCCCAAATTCAACTATAAATTCAATTTACACCTCAATAATGACCACAAAAATAGGTGTGAATTCAACTCTCTTATCTCAACCTATGTGAGTGATCTGATAAATATATAAGATATTAGTGGAAAATGAGGGAACACATAGAACATCCTCAAATGTGTCCTAACTCACTTAAATTGACCCTATCCCACTAACTTCTATGGAAGTGTCTTCACCCAACAAAATAGAAGTCATATAAAAGGGATTTAAGGGTGATAAAAGTTCTTGTATTGAATGAGACACTATAATCAATTATCCATGTGGAAGGCTAAGATAATACAACAACAAAATATTTACCCTTACCTTTTCCCTTAATATTTTATTTAGCCTTAGAATACTCATATGATGATGAACTCTATTTGATTGAATTATAAATACTAGTGTTGTTTTTATTAATCATCTTAATAATTTGATAAATCTACTTCTTCATGAATTTGGTTTCATCAATCCCAATTTTATAATAGTAGGCATATGTTAGTCTCTCTTTATTATGTTTCCCACATGAAGAGGAGGAATTAGTTGATGCTTTAGACGTACCATTATATTTATGCCCCTTTATTTGGTTTGAGTCCTTGTTTTGTTTCTTATCCTTATTATTGGAATCCTTCTATTTTTCAAGACTCACAATTAAGGCATGTGAATTAGAGTACTTTAGTGTACTCATTTGAATAAGCTTATCTTTCTCGTGAGTGATGTCAAAATTAAAATAATTCAAGTATATCATGGTCCATGTAGCTCAATAAATGCTTGGTGGTATGGTGGGTAGAAAAAATGATATAATAGTATGAACCCAATTTGTCAAGGATTGAAAGAATCAATTTATCATCTTTTTGTCAATGACATACATTTTCAGCCACAAAGTGAATGATTTTAATTTGGTGAAGAATTCTTATATTCGATCAAATTTGTCTGGACTCAAACTAATGAGTTAATTATCAAGCTCATGATCCCCTATTACATCCTAATTCCTAACTATTTTTATATTATGATCCAAACATTTTTATGAGTAGTTATAGATCTAATGTGAAAGAGCAAGTCATGAGACATTGATAGGCATAACAGACCATAGGCATCATCACATCTTCTAAACCACTTCACCTTCTTTGCTTTAGTTTTTAGTTATGTTTCAAAACCCATAGTGATCTAGTGCAAACATTTAATCCTCAAAAATATTTGTTCTTTGATTTTCCACACATTATATTTGAATGGTGTAGGAAGTGTGGAACTCGACTCTAATCCATGGTCTAGAAAGGAAGTATGTCCTAAACTGATAGTGTAAAAGAAACAAGGAAATTCAACCCCATAAAACTTGTAGAGGTTCAATTTAAAAGGTTAAATAATAGAGCATATGAATAGATCTTAAAAAAACTTGGAATTTTAAAAAAATGACACCTGAAAGATATAGTAGGATAAAAATTAAATGTGAGTTTGAAGTTCTTGCTTTCAAAATAAATTTCCACTTTACATAAATTTTGGGTGTGAAAAATTTGGACCCAAATTTTAATCAAAAGTTAAATCCCCTTGAGTTGGTTATTACCAATGGATAAAATCCCATATGAATAGGGGGTAATCCCTAATATGAGTGTTACCCTCTCTTGATGATGTCACCCTAGGGGAATTCTATAATGTTAATGTGATAGATCCCAATTTTAAATGAATAGTAACACTCATTTCTTGATGAAATTTTGTTTATGCACATATATCATTAAGAAAATTAGTGGTTCAAATATAGGATGGAAGAAACATTACATTGTGAAAATGAACATGAGAAAAAATAGGAGGTCATGAAAATGGGTGTGGGAAGAAACAGAGGTGGGTAGAAATGGGAGGTTGTCTATGGAGGGATCAAGTTCCAAATAATGTTTTGATAGGCCTTTCATTCTAGTTCATGTCTGATCAAGGCTCAGATTCTATCAAGTGTCTAAATTAGGGTCAGCTTCTACTAACTTTTTAGGCAACTCTTAGACTCTATCATGTGATTGGGAAATTGCCAATTTTTTTTATTGTTTAGATGATTGAAGGATTCCATAAACCATGTTTGTAGGGGTAAAATTCCACCATATTCTCATTCATGAGTCTAAATCCATCATATGTCCACACAAGGGTCTATATTTGATAATGTTTATGTAGGAGTAAAATACTTCCAAGTCTATAAAATAGCTAAAATATTCAAATCTGGTGCTGCAATGAAGAAAAATCATGAACACCCACCAAGTGTCTTGAGAAACCCAAAAATATTTTTTTCAAAAAAGTCTAATGCCATATATATTTCTATAAAATATAAGAAAATGCCTTCAAACCCTCCAAAATCTTTGCTAATTCAACTTTAACAAAATTAGGTCATGTTTACAACTAATATAAGGGTTTTCAAACCTTATGAATCTAATTAAATAGTCTATATTTCATGGAAAATAAAATCAATTAGATAACCTACCCAAAAAATCCCTTTTTTTTATGAATTTGGATATGTAAAAGACCCCAGATGAAGTGCAAATCTAAGAAATGGTGAATCTACAATATGTAGGGTAAAATAATACCTAATATGCGTCATGCAAGGTAAAAAATAAATATTTTATAATATAAAATATGTCATTAGGATACCAAAATTGATCTGATACCATGTTGTAGTGGGCCATAATCAATAATAGAGACTAGATAGATACAAATGCACAAATATCTATAACATGTAACTAAAATTTATAAAATAGATAGTATGTTATAGAAGTGAAATCAAACATGAGAAAATAAAAAAGATTAATTATCATCATTCATTAGCCAAAGTATATATAGGAAAGGTACATTATATAGAAAATTTAAAAAACTCAAAATTGGAAAGTAAGGTTAGTCCATATTTTCCCTAATGACCTAAATGACACCTAAGCAAGCTAAACAACATGTGTAGTGAGAAAACATTAAATGGAATAGAAACCCACATTAACAATATTAAAAACCATTTTTTTATGTTTAATATAGTAATTTTTATTAGGTTTTTTAAAATAAAATCACAAATACATATTGGCAGGTAAGACAAGGAGGAGGAGGAGGAGAAATATGGGTATGTAGAGAGGAAGGATGGAGTGATGCAAGATTATCCAAGATGTAGGAAAATATTGCATCATGCATGTACCTTTTTTTAAATTTTTCATATGGCATATACATATTTACATAAAATTGGATAGATTTTTATTTACACAACTCACATAAAAGGAATGTGAGGCATAAATAATTATGCAAAATGATGAAGTGATAATTCTATTATCACCTAATAAATTCATTTTTACATATCAATGCATATATATAAAAATAATGGGTAGAATAAAAATTTGGTGATTATATAATTTAGTGTATCTTAGATAAATTTGACTCTAATTTTATTGGAAATTGATTGTAAGGATACCTATTGATTATTAGTGTGTGTGAGGAACCTTGATGACATGTGTTGAATTGAATGAGTTTTCTTAAATATTTATTGACATGTATCACTTAAAAATATCCTATATAAGTTTTTTTGGAGAGTTTTCAATGATGTCATGGAGGTGCCTTAGTGAGTGGATGAAGCGCCTTGATAGTCTATGTGACAATGACAAACTATACAATGTGCTTGTCCTAGTATGCTTGAAGTATTCTTGGTTGATCTTCTAATTTGTCATGGTTAGAGATGTTTATGGATGAGTATTTTGATATTATCATGTGAAAAAGGCCCCTAATATGTTTTATAAGCTTTGAGTGCTTGTATGAATAAGTGGATTCCATCTGATTGATCATTATTATCATCTAGACACTTTGGGTCTAGTGGTATAAAATATCAATAGGAAGTTTGATGATGTCACCATTACCACATGTGGATGAGTCAAGGAGAGTTTTTGATATGGTTGTGATCACATTATTTTCTAAATTATATGCATTAAATCTTAATTCATGCTCCTAATCATATTCAAATATATGTGGGTCCAAATTTGGGCTCTCAGGAATTTTGACAGTGTTTTTAATGTTCAAATAGAGCTAAGTAAGCATGTTAATGATCCTACCATTTGCATGCATAGATGTTCTAGGAGGAAATGGTCACACATTTTTTATCATTATTTTGCCTAGTTATTATGTACTAAATCTCAGGTCATGCACCTAAGCACGTCAAAATTTATGCAAGTGCAAATTCGGGATCTCATGAAATTTAAATGTATTTTCCCATACTTAGCCAAATTCACATGAGGCAAGAAAGAGCCAAGTAATAAGTTTTATGGTGTAATATCTTGCATATGTGGACAATTTAGGAAAATATGATCATATGAGTTTGTTCATTTCTTAGAATAGTTTATTTGCACTAAATTTTAGATCATGTGATGAAGCAGATCAAAAGATATGCATGAGTAAATCTAGCCTTCTAGGTAGTTATAGGCATAGTTGGCTCTGTGGAAGAAAATTCTAAGTGAGCATGTTGGTGATGGTATATATCACACGTGTAAGGGATCTAAGACCAAATTTTTATATGGTTGGATTGTCTTATGTAAGGAGATCATATGATTTAAATTATATATTATTCATCCAAACACAAAAAAAGATGTGACTATGTAAATTTGGCCTTCTAGGTAGATGAGCAAGGTTCCTATACTCATCAAATTTTCAAAACTTAAAGTTAGAAAAACATTGACAGTGTAGGTTTTTCTAAAAAGGAAGCAATGAGATAAGGACAGTAATGACAAGTACATGATTTTTAACAGTGAGCAAAGATAAAGACCAAGCTTCTTCCAAGGATCAATGGTGAGTGAGTGATTCTACATATAGAGATAAATGACATGAGTGGAGTCAAAGTAGTCAAATTGATATTTATTTAACAATGTTAAATATTGAGCTATGTATAGGAGATCATTAGAGCATGTTAAGTTAAAATCTCCAGATTACACAAGATTAGGTCAATTGCCATATATTTAACATTTGGATTTGGTAGACTATGTGTTTAATATTAGTAGTGAGGACATGAGATGAAAGAATGATGTTTAAATTTTAAAAATGAATGTTTTCATTTGAATATTTGAATTTGTAAAGGAAAAAATAGTGCTCTATATTTTTGGATATAACTTTCGATCCAAGTAGAATTTACCCATGGTGTAAAAAGTGAACATGTAGAGGAATCCAAGGAAATTTTGAAAATATAGATTTAAAGATTTTAAAATGTTTACAAATGTAGTTATGAAGGTTAAAATTTAAATGTATGCTTGTGCATGAACTGTAAGTAACTTGAGAAGATTATTCGATCTTGTTTTGATATTGTTTCGATATCTCTTGATGAATTATATATTGGGAAGTGTTGTGTACTCCATGAGGTTTATCTATGTGAATTATCTAGGTTTGACCATTTATATGTAGTATGAACAATAGTTTATAAGGTGACTATGTGTTCATTCATAATGATTATGTGTATAGAATGTTGTTTGAGTGAATTGTGCTTAACTATAAGGGTTTTATGTTGGTTGTTGGAACTTAAGTGGGACCTATAAATCATATGGAATTGGTCCATGCTATTGATAGTGGTTATGTATTATTTTTTTGTTTGATTAAGTGATAAAGGAGTGAATGGGTTCACTTGAGACCTATAATGGCTACAAGGGCCTTATTAAAAGTTGTAGCTACTTAAGGGTGATCCATAGATGTTATGGCCAACCTATGAAGATTATTTTTGAGCTTTATCTTGATGTGAGAGATGAATTTAGGATTAAGTCATGCCTAATGGTTGACCAAGGTAGTGATTATCATGTTTGTTCTATAAATAGTAAAGACAAATGTGTTGGTATCTAGATTTGGCTTATGAGTCTTGAGGGTTATGAAGATGTGGAGCTAAGTGAAGGACACAAGATTTGAAAGAGAAGTTAAAGGTCAATGAGGACTAGTAGAGAGTAAAAATAATCATACATGTTTGTCTGATCAAGTTGATGAAGATGATCACATAGATCATTAGACCTGATAAGCCTAGAAGAGGTAGACTGAGTGAGTATGCTCATGAGACTATTTGATAAAGTGTGTATGGTGAGTGAAGGAAAGGTGAATGTTGTGTGTGCCTAGTGGATGGATTGAAAGGCAAATCAAATTGAGGAATATTTTTATGACTTATAGGTCATAATTATGTTGGCACATTAGTGCTCTTATATATTGAGTGTGAGCAAAGGTGAAGAGTGATAATTAGAGGTCCATAATTAGGCCTTGAAGACATTAATTCAAAGGTGGATGTGTTTTTATGTGTTATTGTGTTATCCTAACATATAATGGGGTTGTAACCTCCTTTCAAGATAAAATTTGTTAAAGGTCTAGTTATTGTGATAGCTCAGCTAGAAAGGTGTTTCAACACCTTAAGGGATTATAGTCTCACTAAATAGAGATTGTAGTTCCTTGATTTGTTGCAGATAGTCTAAATTAGTTCTTGTTATTATAGGATAGTAGTCTAATTATAGGTTATAATGGGTTTTCTCTACCAATAGGGGTTACCACATATGTCATGTGTTGTGTGATTGATCTTGTATTATCTCTCTTGCTCTTTGATATGAATGATGTGTATTCTTCAGTAATGTTTATGGTAACTAGGTAAGTGTTTATAAATATTCAAATTTAATTTTGATGATTTTGGATCATTGTTTCACCTCCCCCCTCTCAATGATTGTACCTCTAACAATTGGTATTAGAGTGGATCCTTTGGAGGAAGCCTAATACCTTGAAGGTAATCCTAAGTAGGTACAAAGATGGCTAAGCAATTGAAGAAATAAAATAAATAGTGGAAGGATATGATCTAGGCACTTGATGAAAAAATATGTACTTTGAATAAAGATGCCGAAGAGAATGAAAATTTTATTAGTGATCTCAAGGTTTAGCTAGTACATCCAAGACAAGATTGTGTTGAATGTAAAAGGACATCATGTTTGATAAATAGGATTTCTATAAAAATAGAGAAGATGAAAACAAATAATAAAATAAGTATGACTAACATATCAAATCTATTGAAGTACATGCCTATAGATTGAAAGACATGGCCAACAAGGTCAAAGAGGATTAAGAGAAGATCAAAATTCTTGAGGATCAGCTAAGGACTGAAAATCTAAAAGAAAAAGGAGATGAGTGTAATCAACTGAAGGATGAAATGAAATCATTGAAAAGTGAGCATGATATTGTTATAGTCAAATTGGATAAGCTAGAAGAGAAGCATGAAAGTCCTGAGTATGTCAAAGAGAATGAAAAATTTGAAAATAATACAAGAAGGTATGTTAGTTTATTTCATGTTAATTATTATACATGTAATAAGTATGGTCATAGAGCTAAGGACTGTAGAAGGAAGTTAGTCAAGTATGGAAATTCATGGAACCTTAGAAGAAGGAGAAATTGGTCATGTAAAAGACATAAATCAAATCAATCAAGAATTATATTGAATGATGTTGTCTACTAAAGTTGTAGTGAAATAGGACATATTACCAGATTCTACAAGAATGGTCTGAAGAATAATTTTTCTCCTACGAGTCAATCAACGGTGTTGAGACCCAAGACTATAAAGGATAATATTAATTAAGGTAGACTGGAGGCCATAGAAAAGAAGGAATTAAATATGAAGAAGATACATGACGACTAAGAGAATTTACTTTATGTCCAAATAGAAAAATAAGATCACAATCATCATCAAGCAAAAGGTATGATTAATCTTATTTGTTTCAGTTGTCATAGAGGTTGTCACATTGTTAGGTATTCCAAAAATAGGTTGAATGAGTTCCCAAAGAAAAATAAGGTGTATGAAGCTCCTAGTGTACAAGGAAAAGTGTGAGTCATGATGAGACTTAAGGTCCAAGTAATATATTTTCTATGGTGGAGAATGATTCAAAAGTTGAAGAGTGCCAAGGGCTCTCATTATCTACTCATGTTGTGAGTGAAGAGACTAAGCTCAAAGAGAAGACCAAGGTTTTTTTTAAAGCTAGTCCTAAGGTATGTATTGATCCAAGTGAACATTCTACTATTGTTGAGCATGTATCATAAAAATAACATTAATTGTATATGCCTAGTGATGAGGTTCCAAACTACAAGATGGATTCTTTAAAAGAAAAGGCATGTCATAAATCTTTGTTGTCTCCATGTATTTTCAATCCAATCTTATAAAATAAGGAGAATGTTCTATTGGATAAGTATGTTTTCTCTCTTAAGTTAAATAATAATAAGAAGAAATATAAGTATTAGATGACCAAGGAGGAGAAGGAATATGAGGAGTTGTGGGAAACTACTAATTTTACACCATGGTAGAGCATTATGGTGTAGAGGAGGTCTTTGTCTATGCTTCTTAAGAGACTCATTTTATTATAGAATCAATTTTGTGTGATCAAGATGATGATTCCAATATAAAGTCTTTGGTTAAGGGGGAACAACAAGTTCATGAGCTTTTTCCAAAGATTTGTGAATGAGTTGTTATGTAGGGTCAAAATGGGTATACCCAAATGGAATAATGAGATTGATAAAATTTAAAGAAGATTTTGATTCTTACAAAGGTCTATACACTTATTTTTGATGTGGTCCAAGTGTTTTTATGGTCTGAAGGTATGTTTGTGTAAATTGAATTTTTTTAGGTGCTCTCAATTTTCTTAGTTTTTAGCATAAAGGCAAAGAAGCCTAAAATGGGTTATAGGAATTATATGTTCCCAAAGGTATAGAAGATAAAATACTTGTCCAAAAGTGTGTGATGGGTGTCTCCATGTGTACAAGAATTTTTTGAGTTGGACATTGAACAGAAGGAGGTTTGTTGACCTTGTTTGTTTTAAGTTTCTAAGGTTTTGGGCTTTTCTATAAAAGTGATATGTCGTATGATTTTATGTCTAACGTTTCTTAATAATTTTAATGGGCCAAATTGGTTATCAAATCAATATTCACATAAAATTTAAGGTTTGTGGTTCCCAAGTTATTCATGTTTTTGTCAAGTTGGAGTCCTAATTAAGTAGTTGGTTTGTGAAGGAAGTATGTCTTAGAAGATGTTCCTGGTGATACAAATTGTTGTACTTGATGGGGTATATGAGAGTACTCTAAATATGAATTTTTACATCATGAATATGTGTCAATTAAAAATTGTTGGATTTGAAAGTTCCAGGTAGGGCTATAAGGAGGCTAGATAGGCCTACTTTGAAGAAGAGTGTCTTTTGCTCAGTTTCTCCAAAATACCAAAGTATGTTTATTTTAAAGAGATTTATTGGGTCATTTTAGATCATGTTTCCTATTTGGTGAGTGACATGAAGTTCTATTGGTGATTCTGGAGGTATCTTGAGAGAGAAGGCTAGTGAGCATGTGTGGTGGCTCTTCATGGTGTTGGCTAATAAATCTTAGAGGAATTCCCTCTCAAATTTTTCTTGGTGAGTTTTATCATATTTCAATGGTTTTGTGTGATCTATCTTCATTGGTTTTAGTGTGTGGTTAAAGAGAGTTTTGGTATAGGGCAAGAGGAAGTTATCAAGGCAACTAAATGTAAGCTCAAGGTAAGGGGTAATTTGTATCATAATTATAATATGATCATTTCCTACTTGATATTCTTTTTAGGTCCTCAAGATCATTCAATGCCTACTTTGTCATTGTGTCAAAGGGGGATAAAGTTTATGTTATGGGAGTGTTTTGAGAGAGAAGGAAGGTGAGTTGTATATTGTTATATATGTTGGTTATTGACATCAATGAAAAAAGGGAGATATTTTTGGATATTTTTTAATGATTTCATGGAGGTTCCCTGGTGAGTGTATGAAGTGACTTGATAGTCTATGTGACAATGCCAAAGTGTGCAATGTGTTTCTCCTAGTATGCTTGAAGTATGCTTAGTTGATATTCTATTTTGGCATGGTTAGAGATGTTTAATGATTAGTATGATGATTTAAGAATGTGAAAAATGTCCCTAATATGTTTTCTAATCTTTATGTTCTTGTATGTAGAAGTGGATTTCATCTAGTTGATCATTGTTGTCATCTAGAGATTTTGGCTCTAGTGGTAGAAAATCTAAGTAGGTAGTTTGATGAAATCACCATTGCCACATGTGGATGATTCAGGGGGAGTTGTTAATATGGTTGTGATAACATTAGTCCCCAGTTGCTATGTGTTAAATCTTAGTTCATGCACCTAAATTTAGTCATAGATATGTGGGTGTAAATTTAGGATCTCAAGGATTTTGATAGTGTTTTCTATGTTCAAATAGAGCTGAGTAAGTATGTTGATGATGTTAGCATTCATACACATGGAGGTTTCAATAGGAAATGTCACATGGGTTTGTTTAATATTATGCCTAGTTATTCTTAACTAAATCCTAAGTCATGCACCTAAGCGTGTCAAAATTTATGAAAGTGAAATTTTGGGCTCTTAGGTAGTTTGACAATATTTTCCCATAGCCAAATTTGCATGAGGCAAAAAAGAGCTGAGTAAGGAATTTGATGGTGTCATATATTTCACAAGTTTTCATTTTAGGAGAAGGTGATCATATGGGTTTGTTTAATTTTGAGCCTAGTTTATTTATAATAAAGTTTAGATCATGCAGTAAAGTGCATTAAAAGATATGCATGAGTAAAGTTGGCCTTCTAGGCAGTTATATGCATTGTTGGATCTATGGAAGAAACTTTTTAGTGATCATGTTGATTATGGTATATCTCACATGTGTGAGGGTTCTAGGAGTATATTTTTATATGTTTGGATTCTCCTATGAAAATAGATCATATGGCCCAAATTATAGATCATGCATCTAAGCGTAGAAAAAGATGTGACTATTCAAAGTTGGCCTTTTGAGTAGATAAGTAATGTTTCCATACTTAGTCAAATTTTTACAAGTTAAAGTTCAATTAATATCGATGGTGTGTGTTTCTCCAAGAAATTAGGAAATAGTAAGATGAGGATAAGTGCATGATGTTTATTTGATTCTCTCTCACTATAAAAATTTAACTTTACAAGAAAATTGATGTCTCTTCACCTAAATTATTAATGTGATTCTTTCTAAATTTGATTATTATTTTCTATCTTGGCTTTTAAATGCCTCAAATAATACATATATTGGTAATTTGAATCCCAAAATATAATTAAAAGGACCACATAATAAAATTGAGTCCTATGGTTCAAAAATGCTCAGTAAAGATACATCAAATGAAAGGCACTGATTATATACCTACTATTGGCATTCCAACTTCCAATTTTTAAAGATTTTTGGTTGGAAAAATATACATAAAACTTAATTAAATAGTTTAACTACTATCAAGATTACTTTAAACATTATTTCTAATCACTTAAACTTTGTTTGTTTCTTTGACAAATTTATAATTATTCTCTATTTTAACTTTAAAATATCTTAAATATAGAATACATCAATATGCCAACATAAATTTTGTGTATAGTCACATAAAATTTACTTGATTTTTTCTTATTATAAAAAAATTAATTGTTAAGTTGATATATATTTACCTAAATTTTATTGTATTCTCTAAATTTTAGAAATATTTTTTATCTATCACTTCCAAACACCTTAAATAAATTCGTATGCCAAAATAAAATTAATTGCCTAAACTTTATTTTATTCTATCAATTCAAGAACTTAAATTTAGAATAATTGATATCTATCACCTAAAATTTATATGATTCTCTCTAAATTTCATCTTTTTTTCCTATTGTGGCTTATATGCCTTAAATCTTGTACATGCTTGTAATAAATTTGAAGGTGTTTTTTAACTTTTGGGTAGGAATTTCAGTTGAAAGGAAGACATTTTTGTTTGATACATGGAGTATTGACTTTATATGGGATACATGACACCTATAATAGATTTTATTTATGTTATAAACCTATGTTTAGAGTTATGCAATGCATTTTTGCATTTTATGTAGATCTAATTTTGTGCTTTGGAGCTTTTTTGACTACTCTATGTTCTGGCATACTAATTGGTGGTTATCTTGGATTGTGTGGTAGCATATAAAACTAAATTTTCAGATTAGTTTTCATTGTAAGGCTTTCAATCAATGTGGAGGAGGCTAAAACAAAGGAGATTCAACATCCAATAAATATTCCAATTAGTGCCAAAGCCCATCTAGGTGAGATAAAACAAATTTATTTCCTTCTTTTTCCTTATATAAAATCATAAATTTTGAATGGAGAATATTTCCAAAAGAAAATGAAAATTAATATTTTTTTTGGTTGACTTATCCAAAAAATAATAGTAAGTCATTTGAAAACTAGAATTTATTTCCATTTTCAAAATTAAGAAAATTTAAAAAAAAAATCATATTGTGCCAATAAAAACCAATTTGAAAAATTTAGTATCAATAGTGACTTTGTTTGGAATTTACGAGTCGTGTCATCACAATCAAAGTACTAAAATTATGACCTAATATAGCTAAAATAATGACATTTATGGAAATTCCCCTATAAATTATCAAGATAAATTAAGAAAAAAACATTTACCCATCCCCTTTCTTACCAGTTTGAAACCATCACTTGATATAAATCCTTAAAATAAGTAAGAACACTTTGAGTGTCTTTGGTTAACATGCCCATGTACAAGGACTTTTTATTAAGTGGATGTCGTAGATAGAGAAAATACTTTTCATGTACTAATTTTTTCTCATGGGATGTAACATCTATTTCACTTACTTCCATCTATATAGAAAGAAAAAACTTCTTCCATGTATCAATGACTATATCATAATTGAGAGCATGTATAATGTTTTTGTATACCATTCAAGTGGTGTATATAAAAGAGAAATTTTTGAAGTGATAAGAAACCATTCCATCTATCAATATAAAATATATGCATTCAATTAAAACTATTATTGGCACAAACCTAACTATGAAAGACACTTAGTTAGAATGGTCCATGAAGGTGGAAAACACAATTACATTAAATGAATTTTCATTCAACCTCTATGATGGGGAGAAACAACTTACTGAATTGAAATAATTAAAGGAAGTAGATTCTTGGAAGTAAAAACATTAAAAATTACTGACCTTGATTAGGGCCTTAGTTTATATAGAAGTGTTTTCTCACATACATGGGTGTAACAATCACTGGGAATATTTTCACAAATTGAAGGACATATATGATTTTCACTCAGAATTGGAGTTTATATAGTTGCATTAGAAACTATTCAATCTTGAGTTGAAAAATGTAGATATCATGGATTTATCTTCTAAAATCCATGCAATAAAACATGATGTCAATGAATAAAGGCTCTTATTCCTACATAATCAACTTGATTGGAGTCATTTCAATCAAGAAATATGTTCAAGACTCTCACATTTCATCAACTCATTGAGAAAATGGCCGAAAGAGAAAAAACCTTGGGAATAAAAAATAATTCTATAGGAAAAAGCATTTATTAGTATAATCAAAAGTAAATTCTTCCAAAAATTCAAGAAATGGTTGAGGAAAAATGAAAAATTAATGGTGAGGCAAAAAATTATGAAAAAATAATAATCGACATCTAGAAAATAAGAATGATAAACAACACTTGTTTTACAAATGTTATGGATGGAAAAGGGAATCATGAGACCCATGAATTATAAATATCATGGTAAAAAATATAAGCTTAAATAAAATAGAAATAATAAGAATGAGAAGAATAAAATCTCAGAATGAGATTCAACTCAATTTTCTTTTGAATATGTCCTTTCCATTTCTGATGATGCAAAAAGTGCCTTTGGGAGTCCAACTTGGGACAATGCTTATGTTCTAGACATTGTTGTCATGTAACATATGAATTTATGAAGGTAATTATTTGAAGATTTTCATGAAGAAACCTTTTTTCCAATCTGTTTGGTAGATAAAAAAATTTATGACCACAAGGCAAATCTTTACTATAACTCAAGTCACCAAGATTTATAGACTTCATTCTCTAAAATTTACTATACCTTCATTAGCATAAAAGAAACATTTTAAATATTTTGTTAATCTGAACATAATTTCAATTTATTTTTATGTATGATGGAGAGGTGATAGTCATAAATACATGTGATAATATAATTGTTCTAACTAGATATGAGGAAGGAAAATTATTAAATATCAAGGATGAGCATTCAGTGCCAATATATTTTACTCATCTCACTGAATGAGGAATGCCAAAAAATATTCTCTATCATTCCAATTTTTTATATATATGATATTAAAATATCCATATAATGTATGAATTTATTTTTAGGTTTTTTTACTTTACCCAAAAAAATTCTTTCAATTGAATCCTACATATTGGCCAACCACGAAAGAGAACCATTTCAAATTTTACAAAGTAAAGTTGACAAGAAGTTATAGTTATTTAAATATAATTTATTTTCTAAGTCAATTATTTCTAATGTTGGTCAAAAATAATTTATATCATTCATTTCTCTCTAAAAAATAATGATTTTGATATATTTTTTGAATAAAAAATTAGAATCCTTCAAAACATTTCATAAGTTCTGAACTATGCTTAAAAATTAATCCCAATCCTGCATTGGGACACTCAAGACTAATAATTGTGGTAAGTTCACTAATTTTTTTAGATGAAAATAACAAAAAAAATTGAATCTATCTAAAATAAAATTGAATCTATCATCATCACTCAATCCCTTAAACTCCTCAACTAAATGGAATATTTGATTAGATGAAAATAACAATGATGAACAAGGTTTCAGTATTAATGTAATTCAAAGGGGTTTAACCTACATTTATGGGTAGAAATAACTCAAATAGTTGTATACCTTCATAACATGTCACCATCATCAACCCTAAAAATTAAGACCCCATATTAAGTCTAGTGTGGTCATCTTTCTTATGTGTGACATCTTAAGATTTTTCGATCCACATAAATCATAAATGCATACTTTTGGTATACTTTAATTCTGTAAGACCATAGATTTTATTTTATGAGAATAGTAAAAAAATTCTCATTACAAGACATGTTTTATCATGTGAAATTGCAAGGTACATAGCAAACATCTATCAACAATTGAATCAACTTAAGAAATATGCCAAATTTTATGTTTTCAAGGATGTTGATATGGAGGTTCCAAATAGTGAAGGGGAGCTTGGAGTTAGTAAATAATTGAATGTATATTGATTGACTCCTATATTTAAAATGACACTCCCCCTGCAAATAAAATTAAAAAATTATCAAAGGATAGTATGGTGTTATAAAATGAAAGAACTTAAAATCTATAAAATAAGGAACTAGTGATTCTATAAGATCAAAAAAATACCAAAATAGGTTAATAGACAATGAATTATGTCAGAACTAATAAGGTTAATAAAATAGGTATTAAAAGTTCCTACATAACCACACATACTTTAAACTCATTTTTAGATGAAATTTAACATAGGATAGAAAAGGTTTCCTTAGAAGATCCTCTTGAATAATAAGTCAATGTTGCTTTGGGCTTTGATGGGAATTCTTTCAATTAATTTGAAAAACTTATCACATGGAAAAATGAAATGAAAAGTTATTATCATGTGTTGATAAAACGTGGAACTTAAAAAATCGTTGATCCTCTAATTATTTTTAAACCTATTAGGTGCAAGTGAGTCTTTCTAAATAAGTACAAAAATGATGAATCACTTAAAAATTACAAATCAATGCATGTTGCAAATGGATTTACTTAAAAATAAGGAATTGATTAAAAATAAACCTTTATATTAACAATAAAGTGGAGTAAATTTTGAGTAATGTTGTATATGGAATCTCATAGTGGATGTAATGTTCACCAAATGGATATAAAAACATTATTTCTCAATGGTGATAAATATACAATACTCGACTCAAAGGTTTTACAGTAAATGATTAAAAGAACAATGTGTGAAAATTGTATAAATTTTTTTATGGTTTGAAACAATCCCCAAGATCATTATACATAAAAATAACTTAACACTTACTAAAAATGAACGTTAAATAATTTGATGTTGAAGTTACAACTATTTTTGTCAAAACAGTTAACAAAATAATTGTATTTTTAGTGTGTATGTGGATTACATGTTCATCATAGGAAAAAAGGAGGGATACATTAAACATTAAAATCATAATTATTGAAAGACTCTGAAATGGCAGTACTAGGATATCTTCATTATTATTTGGGTATTCAAATTATAAAAAAAACCAACGCATATCTCCATCACTCAAAAAAAATACATTGGTGAGAATATGAGCAAGTTTGAATGTATTTTATGAAAAAATTATATTAAGGAATGGATTTAATCTAGTTTAGATAAATAAATGCGTAAGAAATTATGCTAAAATATGCAATAAATTAGACACATCGATAATATAACTTAGTATTGTTTTTATTATGATAAAATATGAAAGTACAAAAGAGAACTTAAGTATCTAAAAATTAGACATGTAGGATAATAACTTTGGATATGAAACTAAATGTACAACTATGTGAGGTCATTGTGAATCTAAAATATGGCTTCGCAATTTATTGGGACATGTCTAGTCTACACTTGCATCTATGGGGTGTATTGGCATCAATTATGGTTTATTCCTTCTATGCAAAATCTGACATGAACTCCAATTTTAGGTCATATGTGTGATTGAGGGTTGTTGGTTTTATTTAAATTCATTGTGTCCTTCATTATTCACTTGGAACACAAGCTCAATATACAAGGGTTTAGTGGTAGAAGATGCATTTTAACTCAACACCCCTTTGTTGAATGTTACCTACATAACAATACTCTAAAGAGGAAATAAAATATATGTATTTATACAATGGCATTGTGTTATATTTGAAATAACAATATAATTTTATATTTTGTTACAATACTTGTGTAGATATTTGCTTTAAAAATGACATGTGACCTTACAGGTGTATTTAGACTTTGCTCAAGGCTACTACGACATTGTGAAATTAGAATTGGGAAGAATACAAGATTTCCTCTCTAAATGTTAAGTTAGATATTCAAGTTTTTTTCAATTATATGAGCCTCTAGTGAGAAAATAGTTATAAAATATAGTTTTATAGTTGTCTTCTACAAATTTCCTTGAATAAAATTGGAGAAATGTGTGGATGACTCATTAGGAGAATTTTTATTTGAGAAACTAGTTGTTATTTGGCATTAAGATGAGAACCTTTGAAAGAGAAGCTACATGTTAGTGAAGACTAGCAGAGAGCAATGATTATTAGACATTCTTGTCTAATGAAGGTGATGAAAGTGATCGCATAGGTCATTAGACCTAATAAGCCTAGAAGAGGTAGAATGAGTGAGTATGCTCATGAGACGGTTTGAGAGAGTGGGTATGGTGAGTGAAGGCAAGATCAAGGTTATGTGTGCCTAGTGGATGGGCTAAAAGGTAGATTAGATTGAAGACAATTTTTATGACATGTAGGTCATAATTTTTCTGGTAGATTAGCTCTCTTGTAGATTGAGTGTGAGTGATGGTGAATAGTGATTATTAAAGGTCCGTCATTAAGTGTCGAAGACATCAATTTAAAGGTGGATGTATTCTTAGGTGTTATTTTGTTAGCTCAAATTCTAAAGGGGTGGCACCCTCCTTTTAAGGTGAAACTTGATAAAGTTCTAATTATTGTGGCATCTTAGCTAGATAGGTGTGGTAGCACCTTGTGGGATTGTAGTCTAACTAAATAGGGATTGTAGTTCCTTGATTAGTTGTAGTTATTTTAAATTGGTTTGTGTTATTATAGGATAGTAGTCTAATTGTAGGTTCTAGTTTGTTTTCTCCCCCAAGAGGGTCTCCCACATATGTCATGTGTTATGTGATTGATCTTGTATTGTCTCTCTTTATCTTTTCTATAAATGATGTGTATGCTTCATGAATGCTCGTGGTAATTGGTTAAGTGTTTGTAAAGATTAGAATTGAAGTTGGATGATTTGGGCACACTAATTCACCCACCCCCCCTCTCAATGATTGTACCTATAACAAGAGTATGTAAGGCCCAAAATTAGTAGGCCTCTTATCCTTAGAGGGAATTATTTCAGTTTAGAGAGAGAGAGAATGGATGTGTATCTTGAGCCTACGCATGGAACTCTAAGAGAATTTATTATTGTGGAATGAGGCTTGCATATTTTAGCTTGAAATCCAATCATAATATATAGCTCATGTATAGTAATAAACTTAAGTAACCCATTTAAATATTTGTACATATAATCATAACATTTTTTACTAAGATTTGGTGGGTGGGGAGGTGGAGGTGTGTTTATCTAGTTATTATGTCAGTGATTTCCTTCATTGGAATCCTCATCCCTATGATTATATCAGCTAGTATAAAATAAATTCTTTAAATATTATAAAGTGTGGGAAGTGATAAAACTACATAGGAGTTTGAGTATATATATCTCACCACAATAAGGTACATCCAAATAAAATAATATTCCACCTAGAAGAGATGTTGGTAGAGGAGGTATAGTTCTAACCAATATGATTTCAAAACTAGATGAGATCATGGACACACCTAGACACTATAAAAGAAGAAAAAATTCAAAAAAAATCACCCAAATATGACCATATTGATATTAAGGAAGAAAAAAATGCAAATTTAAAATTAAATAATGACTATGAATAAGGTAAAATAGATTCAAGGGAACGTAGACTCTTGATAGATATCTCATGGATCATATAAGGCACGAATTTTTATGATCCATGTTTATTAAGAAGATGAAATAATGAATATGACAATGATTATCTCAATGATATTGAGAAACATTATGAATTTTAAAATATTAGTGATCTTCAATTCATGAAGCTAGCACAATGAATTTGAATGGTCATTCAGTGCCATGGTGGAAGGAATTGCATAATGAGAGATAAAAAGGGAAATGGAAAGATAAGAGTATGTGGAAAGGAAGGATGGAGTAAAAATATAAAAACTTAAACAAATTTTTATATAATTTTCATGGTTTTCCATTCTTTTGAAATAAGTATGGAGTGTTCTTTTATACATGGTCTCTTATAGCTAAAAAGGTTTTTGAAAAATTAATTGAATAAAGTTATATTTTTTTTCTTAAATTGAAATAAGAATAAATCAATTCTAAGGAAACAAATTCTATGTGTGTTTATTTTATTCTTAAAAAACTTATTTTTATTATGTTTTCAACCATGGTAGAATCCATGTTTAAACTATTTAACCTAGTTTTATGTGTTATCATGATGGAAGTTATCTTAGATAATAGATGATTTTCAAAATTACCAAGTTAGATTAGACATTTGTTTTCAAGTATGTTGTGCTAAAATATTTTATGTTAATAAATCTTATGTTTTATAACATATTGTTTTATCTTAATTCAGTTTTACAAACCATTATAGGATATAAACTCTCAGAATAATTTATATGTTAAGATATGATATTAAAGCATACGTTTTAAAGTGAAACATTGAAACATATTATAATTATTTGACATGTAACACATGTTAAATATATTAAGTACAAAAACATGATGAATAATTATCTTATATAGGTGACTATCTAATTGGGAATATATTTTGGAAGTGGAAATAATATAAAAAAGCTTTGAGATTTGTTTAGTTCAAGAAACATATTGTTGTTTGTGAAGGGTAAATTCCACTATATATTTATGTTGGTTACAAGTTACTTTTGAGGAAATAATTTAATATGACCATATGGTACTAACCTTTTCTTAGCTCTATAATATATTTTTCTGCATTCATGAACCTTGATTATGTGCAAAACTCCAAAAATTAATCACCTTTTCCCTAAAACCTAGGTTTGCATATGAGGGCTAAAAACCTAAAAATATAGGAATGTATAATGGGATTAAATAAACTTGATCACCCCTATTTTTAAATTTAATTTCGCTTATGTATCTGTTGAGCTAACATACCCCCTATTTCTGAAAATTAGGAACCCATGTGTTAAATTGTGCAATTTGTACCTTAAGACTAAAAATTCACTTGATCAAAGTGTTACTAAAAATTTTTACACATTATTTTAATTTCAATATCATCCACCCCTTGGTTTGGTTGGTCTTCTTTGTTCATGGTTCTACTTTATCTTTTCCTAATGTTGTTAATAGTGGATATCTATATTTCAAATCATAGGTTTAATGGAGCTCTCCTTAATGGGATCATACATAGGTTTCATAATTTTAATTATTTTATCTCAATTTAACCTTTTATTAGCCTTTGGTCTATTAAAATTCAAGTTGGATCTATGTTCAATCTTCCTAAAACCCTTGATCAAAAACCTTAGCTTAGACCTTTTGATTTAAATTCAAAATTTGTAGGAGAAAAAATGGCGAGAACGCTTTTAAAAATACTAAGTCCTTTAGGTTAATTTTTTATCATAAATATTCATTGTGTTTCTCAACACAATGAAACATTAGCCTATAAAATTATATGTTTGGTCCCATTTATATAATTCCTCCTTTATCCTCTTTTATTTATGTGTGGTCTAACTTTAATACTGCAAGGTCCTTTTTATTAAATTTCCTAGCTTGGCTCAACTTTATATACAAAAGCTTAGACTAATATATTATTCCTAAGGCACCATGCATGTTTATTAACATGAATGAGACATTAGTCCTAACAACTTATCCTATGCCTTATTTTCCCATAGCCCTAACTTAGGTCGTGTACTTCTCTGCAATATCTACAACACATGTGCATTCAAGTGAAGACAATCAAATAGCATGAGATGAACTTGATGGGTCCAAATATTTAACCTATAGGACCAATCATGCTTGATCATTTAGATTATGATCAATGGCCTATCATTAAGCAGATGCTAAAGATCAATTGGCATGAAATTAAGATCGGCCCCCTTTATTATGACATATCTTTAACCTAAGTCTTACCCTAAAGTTTTTATTATATTTATCAAGACATTGAAACTTTAGGCTAAAGGTTTATGTTAAGTCCTTTTTAAATATTTGAAGGTTCCATGCTTTATTTTATATTGTAACTTAGCTTATAGACTTTAATCCTAAGTCATATTTGTATTTATTAATGTGAACAAAATATTAGTCTATAATCTTGGTCTAATTTTATGAGGTCATAAAATTAATTAACCCATTTATAACTGTAGGAACCAATCACAACCAATTACTTAGATCATGATTAATGGTTCATGATTTCTCAAATAAATATGATCGAATGACGCATAATGAGTCAAATTTTCCATAAGGCCTACTATGTTCTATGGGACTTATTTTGGACACTATCTCACCCATCATTTGAGGTATATGAGTTCATCATTGATATGTGTGAGGCCATAACATTTAAGCCCCTATGATATATTACTATAGCCTAATTTTGATGTTTGTACGAACATCAATTGACGTTCATAAGGCCATCATTTACTTTCATGAGAGCATAAAATTTTTATCCCCCATGAATAATTTTATGAGATTAAATTTGACATTCTTGAAACCATAAAATGATGTCCATGAAGCCATCTTTGATGTTTGTGAGACCCTCAGATGTTATCTCAAGAACTAATTTGGCTTAAATAAATGAAAATGTTTTTAACCTTTTTAGGATCAATGAGGTCTCATTTGGAAAGTAATCATTCACTTCAATGTTAAAATTAATCTTTCACCTTAGATTGATTAAAGGCCATGCCTTGACTTAAGGAACTTTCTAACCAGGATCAACAACTTGCATCTAATCATGGAAACATGATCAGATGGAGCAAGATCATCGTTGACTATTCAATATAACCTCTAATCAGACATGGAGCCACCATGTAACACAAATGCATTCACTACAAGACTGTTAGAAACAATGAGCTCAGAAGGCCCATGGGATTCCCAAGTGGCATACCTATGGGCCTTGATATAAACGACAACCAATGACATACAACTCAATGGATTGAGATCAATTACTTGCACTGATCTATGCAAGATGATACAATAGATCGATATCGAAGATAAATTTTAAAAGGCAACAGTCAAGTTTTAAATAAGATAAACAAAATGCCATAAAAAGGCCAACTAGATGCCACATAGACGCCACATAAGTAGAAAAAGACAAAACCAAAGATTTTATGGGCTCAAAAAAAGTATATTTATAAAGGAAAAAGTCCAAATCAAATCCAAGGAACCAAGTTCACGTAAGTACAAATAGCTATCACCTTTAAATCATAAAAAAACCTAAAAAAAAACACTAGCATCTGTAGAAGCCCTAGTTTGATCCCAATTTGATTATAGTCAAATAAGAGAGAGCTCAATTGTCACCAAAACAAGTGAAAATTGATCTAGAAGTAGTTTTTAGACCAGTAGTCAAAATTTTATAAAGCTCACAATCATGGTATCATGAAAACAACAAAATGGGGAGGACACAAAGCTATATTTTACTTTAGACATAGAAGGAAGGGTCTTCAAGGACACTAAATTTGATGTTGTAGTGTTGAATGTTAGGGATAATAATTGTTCTAAGATTTTATGGGCTATTAAAGACTTGAAAGCAATCAACAAAGAATATGAAAAGAATTCCACAATTCATTAGAGGTATTATAGGAGGAGTAAGTCCCTTTTCAATAATTAAATATTTTAGGGACCTAGACTTTGTTGACATATGGACCCTAGGATAATGTTGTGAAACATTTGAAATGTAAACATATTAACATGATATATGAAACATCATCTTAGTGTCTATGATTCAATGTACATCTGAGCATCTTCATTTTTAGAAGTATTGCCTAGATTAATGAAGCAAAACATCAAACTCAAAGCTAGATTGATGAGAGATGAGAAACCATCTAGTGAAATATGGTAAATGGGTCCTCTACAGTACCATTTTCTACTAGGACCATCTTCTAAGAATATTTTAGAATATCTAGAGGCATAAGTTACACAAGGGTTAGGAAAAGGGATACTTGAGGAAAGACCTGGTGAAGGGGCATCATATTCTACCCAATATAAAAATCTAGAGTCACCTACTAAGTGCATTGACATGATTACATTAGATCTGGCTAAACATTGAAAGATGCCTTCGAGGCACTAGCTAGTGCTTACAAATCAGATAAGGAAGAGGTGCTGGAAGATGAGCCTTAAACTCAAGATGAATAATAAGAAAAGGAAATGGGAAAGGGATATCTTTAGACATAGTCTAATTTATTTCCACACAAAAAAGAAAGGCTAAGCTAGCCTTGGTTCTTGTAGGAACCAAGAGGCCCAAATTAACCCTCACTCACCCTTTGAGTGAGGCTAATTTGTTCAGTGATGAGATACCTATTCATGGACCAACCATTCCAAAATGGTTCATATATGGAAAGTTGCAAATGATCTTATCTCTAAAGCATCAATGGGCAATCACAAAGTCTGCTAACATTCATGTTCATGGGGAACTCAAACCATGTATTGTGGATCTATAGAAGGAAGAGAAGGAAAGACAAGTGGCTACTATTGGATCTTTAGGTGGATCAAAAATTGAGACCCCAGAGCCTCTAAATATTACACACTCTTTATTTGGTGTCAAATTTGACCCAAACATAGCTAGTCTGTAGAGAGTTTCTAAAAAAGGAGCCATAATTGCAAGGGAAGAGTTCACTTTTCAAAAATTAGAACCCTTCATTGGATTGACTCAAGTAAAAATTAAGAAACCAAGTGAGCACCCTATTTTAAAATAGGATATTTTTGAGGTTTCCTAGGATCAAAGTGCCCATCTAAAAACTGACATCAAGGTCATGAAACAATAAATAGATAACATGTAGAGGTTGAAGCATAATCTAGAGAAACAAGTTGTTTTATCTATTCCTAATGTAATGATTTAAATGTTTATGGGATCATTTCATAACATGTTTGAATCTCTAAAGTAAATAAGGGCAAGACATAATGCACTAATCCAATAGGATGCAACATTCAAGGGCTTAATCACCCAATGATAGGGTTCCAAGGACAAAATGAAGGATTTAATTGGCATCTTGAAAAAAGATAAAATATTTGGTTTCAAGACCATTAACATTTCTCATATCAACACCATCCTAGGGTTGATTATAGATAAAATAAATAGTTTTAGTGCATGGTCCAAGTTCTTAGAGTGGCTCATCAAGGATGATAAAGAGCTGCTAGATAGAATTGAGCGGTTCCTTAAGATAATGATTTCCAATCCTACAACAATTAAATCCTTGAGAATCATTTTAGATAAAGAATTAAAGCATAGGACCACTTTGGTCATAAAGGAGGTTTAGAGCAAGATCCAAGGCATGTATAGAGGTGACAATAGTAGGATTATGGACATGCTCCTAATTTTAGAGGAGAATATTGATGAGGTAAGGAGCATAGAAGAAGCTTTGGATAGAAATGGAAAAGATCTTGAAGACTTATCTGAACAAGATGTTGATCTCTTCCTTGAGCCAATTTTCAATTTGAAGTTAGTTTATGAACAACATTAAAAGGAAATGAGAATTTTACTTCAATAGGACCAAGGATATTCATCAACACAGGGTCCACTAGTTAGTTAGGAATATTCCCTTTTGTGGAAGCATTATACATTTTGAAAAACGAATATTCTTTTGTAAAGGCGTGTGAATTTTGTTAGCACATTTGCCTATACATCAGCGTATTTTGGATATCATTATGTATTTTATAAACATCATAGAAAGGATAGTTGTGTTTTACATTTGTAAACTTGTAGGATAATGCAACTAACTGAAATGCTTCCTTGAAGTCTATAAAAGGAGCATTTTCATTTATAAAAAGCATAGATATTACACCTGTTGATGCCTAAATATGTACCACAGGGTGATCTTAGTGTTTAAACAACACTTCTCATTTTATAATTTAAATAATTTAGATCATGAGTTATAGTTTGTGTTAATCTAGTTACCTATGATGAAATAGTGGTAAAACAAGCAAAGTGTTCCACAATTTTTATAAAACTCGGTGGTTGGTAATCACTTTGGTTTTCTCAACAATATTTTCAAAATAAGTAGTAATCTATACTAATATCAGTGAATTGTGATAAAATTATAATCTAAATATTATTTTTTAATAATATTTACAATGTTGTTCAATTAAAATGATCTATTTAAAAAATAAGTAAAAGGTAGGGTAAGGAATAAAAGAAAAGTGTTGTTGATCCTTATCTTAGACATTATGATAAAGTTTAAGTGTTTCCTAGGCTTACACTTAAAAACAATATATGAAGTAAATCAAATTAATCTCAAATCATAATGTATATTAGACAAACTTCTAAGGAAGATAAGACACAAGGAAAATAAGAACCATGTTTACTTTAAAGTTTTACTCCTTTAAGTAGATAGTTGATTCACATATACAAATACATATAAAATAAAATGAATCAAACTAAGGAACCTTCAATTAACCTAGAATATGCACAAGTTAACAATTTTGCATTGAAAAGGTACGTGCCAAAAAATTAAAAGAACCATTCAAATTTAAGATTCAGAATAAACAATTGAGAGAGAAACCATATAAAAAATGATGCAAACTAATTTGGAAAATCTTCTCATAATTTCTTTCTTTAATTAATAGCTCAAAAGTATACAAGTTTTAGATCAAAACTCCCCCCATCTTACAAATGATAATGCTCTTTTTATAGACTTCAAGGAAGTATGTCAGTCAGTTACATTGACCTACAACTTTACAAATGTAAAGGATAATTTTCCTTTCTAAAATTTTTCTATAATACACTATGCTCTCCAAAATAGACTAACCTATAGGCAAATGTGATAAAAAAATGAACATACCTTTACAAAAAAAATATTCTTTTTTCTTAATTTGTAATGCTTCCACAAAATGGAATATTTCTAACTAATTGGTGGACCCTGTGATGGTGAATATCCTTGGTCTTATTAAAGTAGAATTCTCATTACATTTTGATTTTGTTCATCAACTAAATTCAAATTGATAGATGGATCAAGGAAGATCTCATCCTTTTTCTCAACTAAGTCCTCAATATCTCTGTCATTTCTCTCCAAATCTTCTTTTATGCTCCATGCCTCAACAATATTTTCCTTTGAAATTAGGATCATATCCATGCTCATGTTATTGTCACCTCTAGACCTAACTCAGATCTTTCTCTTTACCTCATATATGACCAAGGTGGTCATATGCTTTAATTCATCATTTGAAATGATGCCCAAGGAGCTAAGTGTTATAGGTTTAACAATCATTATCTTAAGGATTTTCTCAATTTTATCCAACAACTTTTTATTATACTTAATGAGTCTCTCTAAGAACCTGGAACATGCACTTAAACTATTGATTTTATCTATAATCAACCTTAGGATGGTGTTGAAATGAGAAATGTTGATGGTATTGAAACTAGGGATTTTATCCCCTATCAAGATGCTAATTAAATCCTTCATCTTGTCCTTAGAAATCTACCATTAGGTGATTAAGCCCTTAGCTGCTACATACTATTGGTTTAGTGCACTATTTCTTTTCCTTATTGACTTTAGATAGTCGAACATGTCATGAAATGATCCCTCAAATATTTCAATCATTACATTAGTAACAGATAAAGTAGCTTGTTTCTCTATATATTCCTTATACCTCTATAGGTTCTCTATTCATTATTTGATTCCCTTGATGCCAAATTTTAGCTGGGGACTTTGAGCAAGGGTAGTCTTAAGTATATCATCTTAAAAAATAGGGGTTTCACCTAGTTTTTGACCCTCCACTTGAGTCAATCTAATGAAGGGTTATATTTTCTTAAAATTGAACTCCTCCCCTTCAATTATGTCTCTTTTTTAAGAAACTCTCCACAAGTTAGTTATGGTTGGGTCAAATTTGACACCAACTAAAGAGTGTGTAATCTTTGAAGGCTCTGGGGTCTCAATTTCTGAGCCACTTAAAGATATAAGAGTAGCCACTTGTCTCTTATTTTTTTCCTTCTATAGCTCCACAATCCATGGTTGGAGCTCCCCATAAACATGAATGTTAATAGACTTTGTGATTTCCCATTGATGGTGCAGAGTTGGGATCTTTTGCATCTTTCCATATATGAACCATTTGGAATGGTTGGTCCATGAATAGAGTTATCATCATTAAACATATTAAACTCACTCAAAGGGTGAGTGAGGGTTAATTTGGTCCTCTTAGTGTTTAAATAACACTTCTCATTTTATAATTCAAATAATTTAGAGCATGAATAGAAGGTTGTGGTAATATAGTTACCTTTGATGAAATAGCAGTAAATCAAGCAAACTATTCCAAAATATTTATAAAACTTGGTGGTTTGGAGCTGCCTTGGTCCTCTCAACAATATTTACAAAATATGTAGTAATATATACTAATATTATTGCATGGTGATATAATTATAATCTAAATATTAATCTATGTGAATATTTAGAATGATATTTAAACTAAAGTGGTCTAGTTAAAAAAGAATTAAAAGGTAGGGTAGGATAGAGAGGATATGTGTTTTTTTATCCTTATCTCAAACATTATGACAAAGTTCAAGTGTTTCCTAAGCATACACTTAAAACCAATTTATGAAGTAACTTAGCTTAAGCTCAAATCAACACATATATTAGGTAGACTTCTAAGGAAGATAAGACACAATGCAAATAAGAACCACATTTATTTTAAAGTTTTAATCCTTTGAGTAGATATCTAATGAACATATAATAAATATAGTGCAAATAAAGTGAATAAAACTAAGGAACCTTCAATCAACCTAGCATATGCACAAGTTAACAATTTTTCATTCAAAAGGTACATGATAAGAATTCAAAAGAACTATTCAAATCTAAGATTCAGAACAAACAATTAAGAGAGAAACCATATAGAAAATGATGAAAACAAATTTGGAAAATCTTTTTAGAATCCCTTGATTTCATTAATAACTTAAAATTATATAATTTTTGGCTCAAACTCCCACCCCCCTTTACAAATGACAATGATCCTTTTATAGACTTCAAGGAAGCATGTTGGCTAGTTCCATCAACTTACAAGTGTAAAAAATGTAAAGTACAACTATCCTTTCTAAAACGTTTCTAAAATACATTATACTTTCTAAAATAGACTGACCTTTAGGAAAATTTTCTAATAATGTACACATGCATTTACAAATGAATATTTCATTCTCAAAATTTACAATGTTCACACAAAAGATAAAATTCTTAACTAATTGGTGGAGCCTGTGCTAATGAAGACCCTTGGTTTGGTTGAAGTATAATTCTCATTAAATTTTGATGTTGTTCATCAATTAACTTCAAATTTACTACTAGCTCAAGGAAAAGCTCATCCTCTTGATTTTTTAGGTCCTCAAGATCTCTATCATTTCTCTCTAAACCTTCTTTGATGCTCCTTGCCTCATCAATATTCTCCTCTATAGTTAGGATCATATCCGTGATCTTATCTTTGTCAACTCTAGACATGCCTTGGTTATTTATCTTTACCTCTTGTATGACCAAAGTGGTCCTATGATTTAATTCCTAATCTAAAATGATGCCCAAAGAGCTAAGTGTTGTACGGTTGGCAATCATTGTCTTAAGGAACTATGTAATTTTGTCCAGTAGATCTTTGTCATCCTTGAAGAGTCTCTCTAATAAATTGGACCATGTACTAAAATTATTGATTTTAAATATAATCAAACCCAATATGGTTTTGAGATGAGTAATTATGATGGTCTTGAAACCAATGATTTTATCCCCTATTAAGATGATAATTAAATCCTTCATCTTATCCTTGGAACTTTGCCATTAGGTTATTAAGCCCTTGGCTTCTGCATCTTGTTAGTTTAGTGCACTATGTCTTGACCTTATTGACATTAGAGATTTAATCATGTCATGAAATCATCCTTCAAACATTTCAATAATTTCATTTAAAATAGAGAGACTAATATACTTCTATATATTCTTTTTGTTTCCTTAGGTTTTAAATTCGTTGTTTCATACCCTTGATGCTAGTTTGTAGCTGGGAACTTTGACCCTAAGAAACCTCAAGAATATCCTCTTAAAAAATAGGGTGCTCACATAGTTTTTGACCCTCCACTTGATTAAATCTAATGAAGGTTTCTAATTTTTTAAAAGTGAACTCCTCCCTTGCAATTATGGATACTTTTACAGAAACTCTCTTCAAGTTAACTATGGTTGGATCAAATTTGACACCAATTGAAGAATGTGTAATATTTAGAGGCTTTAGGGTCTCAATTTTTGAGCCACTTGAAGATCCAAAAGTAACCACTTGTCTTCCCTTCTCTTCCTTTTATAGCTCCACAATCCATGTTTGATCTCCTGATGAACATGGATGACAATAGACTTTGTAATTGTCCATTGATGGTGCAGGGTTGGGATATTTTGTAGCTTTTCATATACAAACCAATCTATAATGTTTGGTCCATGAATATGGTTCTCATCACTTAAAACATTAACCTCACTCAAAGGCTAAGAGAGGGTTAATTTGGGCCTCTTGGTTCCTCTAGGAACCAAGACTAACTCAAACTTTCTATTTTGTCGAGAAACCACTGGGACTAAGTCCAAAGATATCCCTTTCCCCTCTTCCTTTTTATACTTCTTCATTTGAGTTTGAGACTCATCCTCTTAAACCTCTTCCACATCTGATTTGTAATCACTAGCCAGTGCCTTTAAGGATTCTTCTGATGTTTCCCCAAGATCCAATGCAATCATGTCAATGCACTCAATAGGTGACTTTAGATTTTTAGGCTGGGTAAAAGATGATGCCCCTTTACTAGGTATTTCTTCAAGACTCTATTTTACTGACCCTTGTGTAGCTTTTTCCCGTGGCTCTTCTAGAGGAGGCCTAGAAGATGGTCTTGGTAGCTAATGGTATTTTAGAGTCCCAATTTTCCATATTTCACCAGATGGTTTCTCATCTCTTATCAATCTAGCTATGATTTTGAAGTTGTGCTTCTTTAATCTAGCTAATACTTATAAAAATCAAGATGCTTAGATGTAGATTGGATCATGAACACTAATTTGATGTTCATATTTCATGTTAATATCTTTATATTTTAAATGTTTCAAACATTATCCCAGGAGTCCCAATGTCTCAAATCATCAAGATGTAAATTGCATGAATCTCTCTACCTAGAAATAATGTCCACATTATCCCAACTTTGTAACATATTTCTACTATATATTAAAAGGGAAAGGATGTAATATAACCTTCCTTTTGCCTTTACATACACCATCAATACCATGGAATAATTGGTATGTTATATCCTATTCAGCTAGCTTGGGGGGTACATATACTGGTAGTCTAAGTCATTGACATAGGGTTCCCTCTATCATAATAATATTGTCATCAGGATATAACCAAAGGTCCAAAATATTCTCCACTTACATTTTGATTAAGGGAGTAACCCTCATCATGGGGATTCCTGAAATGTCTTCCACTAGGGATAGGTATACATAGTCAAAAATGAATTGTATGTGGTCCCTATAATTGAATATATGTAGTTTTAAATAGTAATGGGAGACTATTTTCCTTCCATCAGATGACCAATTTTTTATTCTAGGGATTTTGGTAGTGGCCAATAGGGAATCCAAAAGATAAGACATCATAAAGAAGTAATTATTAGTAATCTTATTTATGATAGAGAATTATTACTTTAGGAAAATATTTATCATTTTTGATATAGGAGGAGTAAGCCTCTTTTCAACCATGAAATATATATAAGGGACCAAAGCTTTGTTGACATAGGTGATGGAAGAGGCCCCAGACAATCTATTTAGCAAATTCATAAGCATTCTAATTACTACCCTGAATTGGGTGATTTGGATCTTTCTAGTGGGGTTTTGGATCACATGGGTTCCTAAATACATCTAAGGGCCGAGGATGGTTTTCAGTTCTTTTTTTCTAAACCATTCCTTAATTGTAGGGAAATCTACCTAAGGTTTGGGAAGTTTGTATTAATTTTCTAATGTAAAAGGGGAGATATAATCAAATTTCATAAAACCATGTTCATGGATTATCATATATTGATCAACTCTACAATCCTTAAAAATAGGAGAAATAACATTAATACAATGAAGTAGCTCTAGTTTCACTACCATATGGTGAATATTGGTCATTTGAATGGAGACTATGTTAGATTACTTCAGACAGACTATGGCAATCTTTCATCTTATTTTGTGATTGTTTATAACTCTTTAATGGCCTATAAAATCTTAGACCAATTGTTATCCCCATTTTTCAACACTATAACATCAAATTTAGTGTCATTGAAAACCTTTCCTTCTATGTCAAAAGTTAAATACAACTCTATGTCTTCCATGTTTTTTTTTCTTATGCTACCATGATTATGAGATTTAAAAATTGCTCACTAGTGGTCTCCAAATTGCTTATGGGACAATCTACACTTGTTCAATTGACAATTGAGCTCTCTCTAGTTTGAATGTGAATAAATTGGAATAAAATTAGGGTTTTTGCAAGTCTTTCAAGACTTAATGGTGGTAGTCATTTTCACTTAGGTGATTTTGGTACCTTAGATTTGATTTGGGATTCTACCTTTATACCTTTGCTTTCTTTCAATCCCATAAAATATTTGGTTTTATCATTTTCTAAATACGTGGCATCTACATGGTAGCTCTATGGCATCTAGCTGTCTTTTTGTGGTATTTGGTTCATAAATTCTATAAAACTTGACCATTGCCTTTTAAAATTGATCTTTGATCTCACGTCATCAGATCATTTTGCATATATCAACATGAGTCATTGATTTCAATCCATCAAGTTACACACCATTGGCTATCCTTTGGATCGGGCCCCATGGTTATGCCACTTAGCAATCTCGTGGGCCTTCTAAGCTCTGTGTCTCTACTAGTACTCTAGTCAACATGTTTATTCCATATTATGGCTTCATGCTTGCTTAAAGGTTCCATTGAATATTCCATGGTGATCTTGCTCTATCTGATCATGTTTCCCTAATTAGACATGAGCAATCGATCCTAAAAAGGTGAATAAAATTTTAGTTAACATAGAATCATGTAAAGAACTTAGGGTGAATACTTTAGTCTAACATTTTATTTCATGTTAATAAACATGAATAATCCTAAGGTTAAAGTATACTTTTGAGATATTTGGTCCACATTTGTTTACATCATTTGATATATGGTTTGTCTTTTAATTGTTTGTTCTGAAACTTAGATTTGAATAGTTATTTTGAATTATTGCCATGTACCTCTTGAATGTAGAATTGTTAACTTATGCATATGCTAGGTTAATTAAAGGTTATTTAGTTTGCTTCATTTTATTTTCTTTGTATTTGTAGAATTTCATCATCTATCTACTTAAAGGAGTAAAACATTAAAGTAAATGTGGTTCTTATTTGCGTTCTACTTTATCTTCCTCATAATTTTGCCTAATATACATTTTGAGTTGAGCTTAAGATTATTTAATTCGTATATTAGTTTTAAGTGCATTCCTAGGAAACACTTGAACTTTATCATAATGTCTGATGTAAGGATCAACAACACTTTTCCTCTTTGCCCTGCCCTTTTTAACCATATCACTTTAGTTAAACACCATTGTAAATATTCATATAGATTAATATTTAGAGTATAATTTGATCATAATTCAATGATATTAGTATGGATTAATGCATATTTTGCAAATATTGTTGACATGACCAAGGTAGGTTCTAACCACTAAGTTTAATAAATATTGTGGAATAGTTTGCTTGCTTTGTCATTGTTTTATCACAGGTAACTAGATTTCCACAACTTGTTACTCATGCTCTAGATTCTTTGAAGTCTTAAATAAGAATTTTTCTTTAAAAACTAAGAGGTCCAAAATGGTTGGTCTGGTTCATCTTATTTATTCATGGTTCTAATTTAGCTTTACCTAATGTTGCTAACAATGGATTTTTATGTTTTAGATCATAGGTTTAATGGAGATCCCCTTGATGGGATCATACTTGAGTTTCATAATTTTAATGATTTTATCTTAATTTTACCTTTTACTAGCCTTGGTCTATTAAAATTCAAGTTGAATCTATTTTCAAGCCTTTTAAAACCCTTGATTAGAAACCCTAATTTAAACATTTTGATTTAAATTCAAAATTGGCAGGAGTAAAATTGGTAGGAATGATTTTTAAAATGCTAAGGATTTTAGGTTAATTTTTTATACTAAGGCTTCATCATGTTTCTCAACACAATGAAACATTATCCTAAAATATATATATGTTTGGTCCCCTTTTTATAATTCCCCCTTTGTCCCCTTTTATTTATGCATGTCTAACTTTAATATTGTAGGGTCCTTTTTATTAAAGTTCCTAGCTTGGTCCAACATTATTTACAAAAGCTTAGACTAATGTGTTAGTCCTAAGGACCCATTCATGTTTATTAATAGGAACAATACCTTAGTCCTAAGACTTTATCCTAAGTCTTATTTTCCTTGAGCCCTAACTTAAATTTCATGCTTCTCTACTAGATCTATGACCCACATGCATTTAGATAAAAATGATCAGAGGGTGTGAGATGAACCTAATGGGTCCAAATCTTTAGCCTATAGGACCAATCATGCTTGATAATTTATATCATGATCAATAACCCACATTTATGTAGATACCAAGGATTAGATTATGTGAAATCAAGAGGGGCCCCCTTTGTTAAGACATAGCTTTAACCTAAGTCTTACCCTAAATATTTTTTGTATTTATAAATACAATGAAACTTTAGGCTAAAGGATTATGTTAAGTCATTTTAATTATTTGAAGGTTCCATGCTTTATTTTATATTGTAACTTAGCTTACAAGCTTTAATCCTAATTCTTATTCATATTTATTAATTGGAAAAAAAGATTAGTCTATAATCTTGGTCTAAATTTTATGAGGCCTCAAGCTTAATCCATTTGTGACTATAGGTACCAATCATAACCAACTACGTGGATCATGATCAATGGTTCACGCTTGCTTGGATGAAGTTTATCGAATGACATGTAATGGGTCAAAATTTCCATAGGGCCTACTATGTTCTATGGGAATTAATATTTATGTTCTTATGTCTATCATTTAATTTATATGAGGCCATCATTAATGTTCTCAAGGCCATTAAATTTAATCCCTAATGATATATTTATAGATCCTAATTTTGACATTCGTACGAATGTCAATTAACATATGTGAGTCCATCATTTGGGAGTTTTCTTAATTTTTTCTCAAAGTATGTAAGAGCTGAATAATGATCTTTTCTTCCATGGGGGATCTCTTGAGTTGTATAAGTACTTGATGATGCATGATTCACATATGGAAGAGTGTTTAGAGACTAATTACCTTAATCTATCTGAACAAAGGTCTAGCCATTCTTCTAACTTTTCCATGATGAGGTTTTTTGAAGTACTAACTGGTCTATGATTTCCATGTTGTAGTCCAAGTGAGAAAGAAATGGTTTGATTTGATAAAATATCATTTATTCAATATATCATGTTAATATAAGTTGTATTTTTCATACATTTTGGTATTGTAGAATGTGAAATATTCTTTGCAGTGTTGCATGTTCAAATAGCTCTTCAATGTGTTAAAATGTAATGAAAGCCTAGTTATTATATGGGGGATATTTTTTAATATAAGGATACCATGATCATCAAAGGACAACCATGATGGGTATATATTCAACACCAGGTATAGAGCATCACCTATAAGTTTCATTTGGTCATAAAATAGTCACCTACAATCTGAATGTGTTGTGACAATAGGTGGAAACAAGTGAGTCAGACATTGGTAGGTCTATAAGTACATTTATTTGAGTTTAAAATAATACTAAATGAAATAAAATATATATATGAAGTGCTAGAACATAAATACACTTCCAAACACCAAGTTTCATTGAAAGGTGGGCCCCTGTTCTGAAGTAAAAAAGAGTCAGGTTTGAGTTGAGAAAGGCATTCATAAAGAAGCATGTATAAGATTGGTGTAATGAATTGTGTTGTAACACCTTGGTTATTGTTTTTATGGCATTGAAACACCCTCATACAAAAAAAATCATGTAGATAAAGGGCTTCAATTATGAAATACACTATCTATACCCCAAACCCTTCACATTGTTCCTTTTTGCATAGTTTGTCTTGGATTTTACAAGAGTTAGAAGGTCTAATGACCTAAATAAGGGCCATTTTTTATATATAATGTATATTACTTGGATTATATCCTCAAATGACAATTTTTTTTGATGGAATAGAGGAAGTACCTTCTATTTTTTTGTAGATAGAGGGTACTTCCCTTGAGTTCAAACCCTATAGTTTTGAGGAAGGGATATAAAGGGATGAGATAAGGGATGATCACACCTATAAGAGATGTGTGGTAATTTGAATCACACATAAGAAAACTTGAGGTACCTTACACAAAAGTATGGAACTCAAAAGGGTGGTCTAGATCATCAAGGTTGTATATAGGCCTACCAAGCATGGTTTAAGCATAAATCCAAATGAAGATTCAACTTGACATGGATATTCAATGGGATAATATGAGTTGAATAAGGTCATGAAAAAATATTTTGTGGCATTATTTTAAATGTCTAATGTTAGACCTTTATGAACATCACTAAAGGTCAAAATTGTCTAAAACCCTTACAAACCCTTGCAAATGACCTGATTGGGAAAATGGAGATGGAAAGCTGAAATAATGGACTAAATTGGCATGTAAATTGGTTTGAAGTTTTATAAAACTCTCCAAGGCTCCTCCCCATTAAATTTTCTGCTTCCCTATCTATACAAACTGGGTGCATAATTCATTTCCTTGACTATTTTGTGCATTATGTAGGTTCTAGAGACTTTAAAGAGGATAAATAAACTTTGAGAGTGAGATTAAGAATTAATATAAATCACCATTACTATTTAATGCTTCATCAAAACTCCTATGTGTGTCTACTATTAACTTCATCTTAGCCAGTCAAAATTGCCAAAATGAGCAAGATGGTGAGAAGTGTGAAAACTTCAAGTCAAAGCCTATTTAAGCTATACCTAAGTAATATAAGTCCATGGAGGTTATTTACAAGTTTCATCCACTCCAATTAATTTATTTTAATGGAAAAATAAATCCCTTTTTAATTCCAAGTTGAAGGGGTAACTAAAAGAGGGGTTTCTTTGACTACAAGTAGTGATGGCTCACTTTTAGAAGAATATAGATGATGAAGAATACATAAAATGTATGGATAAGCATGTAAATAACCCATCCCTCTTAGTTAAATCATTATATATGTCCCTATTTAGTTTCTATATGTTCCAAAAAGTGTGAAAGATGAAGATAGTTTTTTTGTGCAAAATAATGAGTTTCACACCACATTTCATGATTTGCATAGTTTGGAGAGCCATTTATCCTATCAGACCTTGCATGGTATATATAATAATTAATATTTATACACATGTAACTCCTCTCATCATGATAAGTGTTCAAGTGATCTTTAGAATCCTCTTTCCACACTTTTTTCTCAAATTCTATAAGTAGCTACCATTTTGGCCTTTGTAATATAGTACCACATCATGTATGGTGAAGCCCTATTGGTTTTGACATTTTAATTTGCCATATAAAATAAATTAAATCTAGTTAGAGTTCATATATCATATTTTCAAAGCGTTTTAAGTTATGTATAGTCAATGGTTAGGATATATTCATCTATCCTTGCTTTTTCTTAATCCTTCCATGTTTGATGCAAGTGATTCAAGCCTACCAGGTCATATGAAGTGTCATTAAGTATATGGATATATTATAAAGTATACACATAAGCCTTAGTATCCATAAATAATATATGGTTTCACTTACCTTAGATATTCTTCATGCATGTCACCTTCATATTAAAGTACTAATGTTAGTATATTCTAGGACTCTTAGACTAGTGTTGTATGCCTTGTCTCTTTATGATAGAGTATGATAGTCTTGTGGTAAACATGTTGGTTTATCACCCTCTAGATTAGGTTTCGTCTCATTCAAAATCTAACCCTTTCCCCCCATAAATAATCAATTAGTATAGGTAAAAGCATTTCAAGACACATTTAAGGGGCTAACCCTTATAGAGATTCATCTCACCTATTACTTAGCCATAGTTTGTGAGATATTTCCATTATGCCACTTGGATGAGGGAAGATGAGACATATCCTCAAGTGGTAAAACTCCAAGTGACAATAGTTTTTGACACACCCGATGACATAAAGTTCTAAGAGAGTGGGAAGATTGTTGGTGTGTCTTTCCTCTAATTAGCTTTTGGAAGTAAGCAAGCCAACACCAATGGTGACTCCGGATGATAACATTTGGTTGTAAGAAACCTAGGTATATCCCATTAATTTTTTTGATCAGTTATTGTGTTTCCTCAAATATATTTGGTTGAAATGAATAGCTATGGCCAATAATCTTATCATCAATCTCCCTATCAGCCTTGTTATGAGTCACATTTTACTCCTAAATAGTCCTATCAAAATGGCTATCAATCCTATGAGCCATGGCATTCCTATTGTCCTATATTTTTCCCTCCATATAGACACCATGCTATTAGACACCTCTATAAGGAAGGATACCAAGATACCTATCAATAAATTCCTCTTTATCTATCCCAATATGAGTCCTACCAATCATATAATGATCCCTATAAACCTCTAAAACAATCCTATCAGTCTTATCATGAGGAAAAATATGTTTCTATGGATCATAGATCAAGATATCAAAATGAAAGAATTGAGTTCTTATATATTAGAATAAAACAAAATGAATTTTGTCTTGATCACCATCATTACCCTCCTTCATTTTTTCCATAGTCTATCAATTCTTTATTGGCATCCATACCAAAGTTACTAATTAATGAAGATAAAATGATAAAATGGGATGATGAGTATGATGTGTTCCTTGATGATCTCATGAAATGGTTTAGAGGTGCTACTTAATTCATATGTAGACTTTGGAAATGTTTGAAGAGTTAAAAGGAACTCAATAGGAGATCAAAGAACAAATGGACTTGGTGAAGAAGTGCCTGCAATGCTTAATAGAAAGGCTATGTATGTGGGAGGATAAATAGCTAAAAAATGAACGTCCTACTATTGAATAATTCCAAGAAAGCTATTGGCAAGATGCAAATCCTACTTATGTAGGTGTCCCTCCTTCCAATCAATGCAATAAGTCACTTCCATAAGATCTTAATAGTGTTTTTCTCTTTATTAAATACACTCATAGGCCTTCTCCTACCCATCAAATCCATCTTCAATTCATCAGCCTTCCACTATACCTCATATTCTAGATCCTTCACATGAGCCCATCCATCAACTTACACCTCACCCCTTCTTGAGGGTGAGCTCATATTGAGAGAAGAAAGTGAAGAAAATAAAAATCAATCAATGGTTGATCAATAATATTTCATGAGTGATTATGAGGAAAAAATCACCATAGGGACTCCCCTTGGTGAACAAAAGGGAAATATTACCTTTTGAATGAGGATAAATATATTGAAGACTTTTTAACAATTGTCCATGACGAATGTGGCCAAGACTTGAAGAGAGAGGTATTTTAAGAAGACTCCATTTTTTATCATGAAGTTGTGGATGACCATCTCAATCATTAAGTGGAGTGTACTACAAAGGATGAAGGTCAAGTCACTCGTTAAGAAGTGGTAGTCCTAAAAGAGTTTCATGAGACCAAGGTAGAAGATATATTTCTCAGAGATGACTCAATACTTACATCTAATATTTAATCACCTTTAACTACATTGGATCATGAATAACACTAGCTTGATGACCACATACATCAAAGAGAGAAGGTTGAAGAGGTGGTGGTTCTGAATGACAAGGAGGACAAAGATAATTGTTAGTTATAAATGCAGCTATTTCAAGAGCTTGAAGATCTTTGCCAAGTTGAGGTTAAAGAACATGAAAAGGTTGAGAAAGAGTCTTCCATGAAGGACAATGACCAAGATTGGGTAGAATATGCAAAGCTCCCTGATGATCTAGAAGAACTTGCAATTGAGAAGAAACCCAACCTTACTCAAATCACTATAAAAATCAAGAAGGTATGCCTTTTTAACCACCATTGGAGGTTTTACTTGAGGATCCATATGAGAAAGTTGAGGATGTTTGGATGTAGTAAGAGTTCATTTCCATAGCCAATATATATGGATCTAATTGGTTCTCATTGAACATCATGCTAATGAAGTTCGCAAACACCATGAAAAATATGGAGGCATGAATGTTAAAGGTCAAAAGGCTATATGTCTCACTCAATACTTCATGTCATAAATCAAGGAAGGTCTAAAAATAACCCTTTAATCTACGATGGATTTTTTAATCTCAAGTTAGTTAGTGTTTTGGCCAATTTATTTACTTTGGTGTGTGTCTTCAATAAGTGCTCATGAAACACAATTGTGTTTTTGTTTAATTTTTTGTCTTATGTGTCATTATTTATTATTTTTATTGTGTTTTATGTGTTTTAAAAGGAAATTTGTGTGTTAAAAATCATGTACATGTGAATCCATATCCCAATGTATAGGATTAGGCAACTGGTCATGTCATAGAAAACATGCCACCCTTGGGAAATTATCAAATATGTTGACCATTTTGACAACATGTCAAAATGGGTCAAACCCTATAGTAAAAACATATATAGGGGTCTAATATTTTGTCATAAGGTGTGTTATAGTTTATGTGATGTAATTTAATGCCATTTTAGCCTTGGTCATAGTCTACTTAGTCTATATGTCATTTTGAATCACTTAGTAGACATTTAGGGATCGTATATGAAAGTGGCACAATTTTAAAGGTGTAAAAATGTATTATTTTTCCTTAAAAAGTTAAATAGGTCAGGTTCCTTATCAAAAATGTTAGTCCCATCTGAAACTTTCAAGTTATATAAATAAAAATTAATAAAACAACTAAAAAAGGAAGAGTTTGGCACTTGTATGACCCATAAGAGAGTGTGATACATGGGATAAGGTTTTTATATGACTATTTAGATTAATCATACTGATTTCCATAATTGACATACTCTAGAAGTGCCAAAATTAGACAAAACCATTTTACTCCATCTTCTTTCTAGACATGCAAAACTAGTCAGTGGGTTTATGCTTAGTATGGCCTATTGAAGAGGTTTCAAACCAAATTCCTTTGTGGGGGTGATAGTACACTTAGATTAATTTTCATAAAACTTTTTCAAATATTGGTCAACTATGCTTTATGAATCCTCTCTAATAATTTGACTGTGTTTTTCTACTCAGTGTTTCCTACACCCTATATGTTTTGCTCTATTTTGGATAAGTCCATAAATTTAATTTGTGAGTACACATATAGATGATGTTGACTATCTAATTTCATGTTATCCATTATTTTTATCACATTTATAATGGATTTTATAGCTCAAACAACTCACTTTATAGGAAGGTATTACTAGTGAACTATCACTCCAATTTCACCATTTGTAGAAAGTATCTCTAAAATGGATTCAGTACAATGTGACATGGGGTATTATTAGTACCAAGGGGGTAAGGAAAATATCCTTTTTTCAAAATTTTCAACCTCTAGGGTGAGCATCATTGAGGTTGTAGTTCAACTAGATGCACATTCAGTTCCCATCTCCTCCTCAATCTAAGTAATGACTTGTAAAGGCTCTGAGAACATCAAAAAAAGTATGAATAAGGTTTAAAATCTATGATAAATCTTATAGGAATAGGAATTAGTGAACTAATATTTTAAATGGTAAACAAATACTATGACAGTCAACTTAGTCACTCACATAGTCTTTTACCATTGACATGCCACTATAGTGATGCCTACAAGAAGGATATCACGTTAGAATAGAGGTTTTGAGACTTGTTTTAATACCTTGATAGTGATAAAAATAAATTTTAATAATTGGTAAGGATCTAAGACTTGTTCATGAGACCATTCACTATGCACATTACTCTAATTTTGCTCAATACCTATATAAAACTCAAAGTGCACCTACAGGTGCCCTATTGGAAACAAATCATATTGAGAGGGAGCATCTAAGTTGGATAGGATTTTATATAATTATAAAATTCCATTTGGAAATTTTTAAAGGGTAGAAACTACATTGAAACCCACAAACCATGCATATTGCTCATAAGATCATCCACTACCTATACATTGGAATAACCACCTATATGTGGTTTAATAGAGACTAAGTGAGGTTGAAATATCATTTTGGGAGTTCTATTTAATTTTTATCAAAGTATGTAAGAGTTAAATAATATATAGTTTACCATGGGGGATATCTTGAGTTGTATAAGGAATTTTTGATGCATGATTCACATATGGAAGAGAGTTCAGAGACTAATTACCTTAGTCTATCTGAACAAAGGTCTACCCATTCTATTGACTTTTCCATGATAAAGTACTTTTGAATTACTGAATAGTCTATGCTTACCATTTTCCAATCCAAGTGAAAAATCAATGGTTTGACTTGAAAAAATATCATTTGTTCAAGAGATAATTTTGATACAAGTTCTCAATTTCATACATTTTGGTACTATAGAATGTGAAAAGTTCTTTGAAGTGTTGCATGTTCAAATAGCTCTTCAATGTGTTGAAATGTAATGAAATCCTACGTATTGTATGGGGGAATAGTTTTAAATATAAATTATACCACTATCATCAATTTAAAACCAAGATGCATCCACATTTAATACCAGGTATAGACCATCACTTACAAGCTCTATTTGGTCTCAAAATAGTCACCTACAGTTTGACTATGGTGTGACAATGGGAGGAAACAAGTGAGCTAGACATTGATAGGTATAAAACTAAATTTATTTGAGTTAAAAATAATATTAAATTAACTCAAATATATATAATAAATATTAGATAATAAATAAAATTCCAAACACCAAGTTCCATCTTTAGATGGGCCCCTATTTTGAAGTAAAAAAAAGTCAAGTTTGAGTTGAGTAACGCATTCATAAAGAAGAATGTAGAGGATTGGGGTAATTAATAGGACTTTAAAATATTTTTTAAGGTTATAATTGAATTTATACACCATCATGTAACATAAATCATATAGAGAAAGGTCTTCAATCAGCTAATACATAATCTATACCCCAAACCCTACACACAGTTCCCTTTTGCATAGTCTGTCTTCAATTTTGAAATAGTTAGAGGGTGTCATGACATAAAAAAGGGACAATGTTTTTTATAGATAATATATATTACTTGTATAATCTCATATAATGACCAATTTATTTAATGGAATAGGTGAGTTAACCTTTATTTTATGTTAGACAGAGGGTACTTCCCTTGAGTGTAAACCCTACAATTTTGAGGAAGGGATATAAAGGAATGACTTAAGGGATGAAAAAAAATATAATATAGGTGTGGGAAGTTGAATCACACATATAAAAACACGAGATACCTTATAGATAAGGATGTAAATCAACAAGGTGATCTAGTTCATCAAGGTTGCTGATAGGCCTATCAAGCATGGTTTAATCCTAAATCCAAATGAAGGGTCAACTTCACTTCCAACCTTAGATAAGCATTAAACTAAGTTTGAAAATTTTTATGAGGTCATTTCAATCATGTCTAAGCTATTGGTATGCATAATAAACCACAAGGAGAGCCACTTTTAGCTTTGGACCACATCATGGCCTATATAAATGGAAGGAAATGCTTGAGTAAGTAAATTGGGATGCTCACGTCTCATTTGAAAATTTCATGGAGAATAAAAGGGATAATATGAGTTGAATAAGGTCATGAAATAACATTTTGTGTCATTATTTTCTTTGTCTAACATCAAACCTTTATGAAACATCACTAAAGGTCAAAACTATCTAAAACCCTTACAAACCCTTGAAATTGGCATGATTGGGAAAACAGAGATGGAAATCCATTATAACTGACCCAATTGGCATGGAAATTTGTTTTAGGTTTCAAAATACTTTTTATGACTCTTCCCCATCAACTTTTGTGCTACCTTATCTATACAGATAGGGTATAAAATTGGTTTCCTTGACTATTTTATGCATTTTGAAAGTTATAGGGACTTTAAAGAGGACCAATCAACTTTGGTAGTGATATTAATAATAAATATAACTCCCCATGACCATTTCATGCTTCATAAAATCTCATAATTGTGTCTACTAGTAGCTTTGTCTCAACTAGTCAAAACAAGCAAAGTGAGAAAGATGGTGAGAAGTGTGAAAAATTCAAGTGGGAGCCTATTTAAGTTTCACCTAAGAAATATAAGGCCATGTAAGGTCTTTCCAAGTGTCATACACTTCATTTAATATATTTTCATTGAAAACTAAATCCAATTTTGAGGCCAAGTGTAAGGGGTGACTAAAAGAGGAGTTTCTTTGAATGTAGGTAGTGATGGCTCACTTTCAGAAGAATCTAAATGATTAGGAATACAACTAATATATGTATAATAATTTACATAACCCCTCCCTCTAATTTCAATCTTTATATCTTTTCGTAGTCAATTTTGGGACGTTCTAAAAAGGAGAAAAAATGAAGATAGTTTTTTGTGCAGAATAAGGAGTTTCACACCATATTTCATGAGTTGCATAGTTTGGAAAGCCATTTATCCTATCAAAACTTTCATGGTTTATCTAATAATTAATCCTTATTCACATGTAACTCCTCCTATAATAATGACAACTATTCATGTCACATTTGGACTCCTCTTTTCCCACTTCTCTCTCAAATGTTATAAGTAGATGCTATTTTGGCCTTTGTAATATAACACCACACCATGTATGGTAGAGCCCTACTAGTTTTGACTTTTTAATTTGATTTATAAAATAAATTCAATCTATTTTGAGTTCATATATCAACTTGTGAAAGTGTGTGAAGATATGTATAGTGAATAGTTAAGAGATATTCATCTATCCTTTCTTTCTCTCAATCCTTCCATGTTTGATGCAAGTGATTGCAACCTAAAAATTCATATGAAGTGTTCTTAAGTGTATGGATATTTTCTTAAGTATACATGAAAAACATAATATCTACAACCGATCTATGGTTTCACTTGTCTTGGATATTATTCATGCATGTCACCTTCATATTTAAATACTAATTTTAGTGTATTCTAAGACTCTTAGACTAGTGTTATATGTCTTGTATCTTTGTGATATAGTATGATAGTCTTGTGTTAAACATATTGGTGCATCAACTTATAGAATAGGTTATAATTAATGAAAAATTTAACCCTTTTCCCCCAAATATAATTATTTAGTATAGGTGAAAGCATTTCAAAACACATTAAGGGAAATAGTCCTTCTAGAGATTCATCTCACCTATTGGTTACCCACAACTTGTGAAATATTTCCATTGTGCCACTTGGATGAGGAGAGTTGAGACATCTCTTAAAGGGGTGAAAATCCAAATTATAATAGGCAACATGAAAAAAATAAAATAGGGATGATATAGAGATATATTTAAATTTAGAAATAGAAGGAAGGGTCTTCAAAACATTGAATTGATGTTGTAGAATTGAACACTAGGGATAATAACTAGTCTAAGATTTTATGGGATATTGAAGAGTTGAAATAAATCACTAAATAATATTAAATAATGCCATAGTCTATGAGAGTTATAATTGTAGGATTAAGTCCCTTTTCAACCATGATATATATAAGGGACCCATACATTGTTGACATACGGACCCATAGGATAATGTTGTGAAATATTTGAAAGACAAATAGATTAACATGACATATGAACATCAACTTGGTGTCCATGATTCAATGTATATCCAAGCATCTTAATTTTTAGAATTATTGTTTAGATTAAACAAGCATAACATCAAACTCAAATCTAGATTAATGAGAGATGAGAAGGCAACTAGTGAAATATGACATATGGGGCCTCTGCATTACCATTTTTTACTAATACCATATTCTAGGCCTCCTAAAAAATAACAAGAGGCAAAAGTTACATAGGGGTCAATAAAAGAGAGACTTGAAGAAAAACCTAGTGAAGGGGCATCATCTTTTACCCAACCCAAAAATCTAGAGCCACCTATTGAGTGCATTAACATGATTGCATTGGATCCTAGGGAAACATTTAAAGATGCCTTGGAGGCAGTGGCTAGGGCTTACAAATTAGATGAAAAAGAGGTGTAGGAGGAGGAGCCTAAAACTCAAAATGAAGAATCAAAAAATTGAAAAGGGGAAAGGGATATCTTTGGACTTAGTCCCAGTCATTCCCCTATTCAAGAGAAAGGTTGAGATAGCCTTAGGTCCTATAGGATCCAACAAGTTAAAATTAACCCTCAATCACCTTTGAGTGAGGTTAATTTGTTTAATTATGAGAACCCTATTCATGGACCAAATATTTAAAAATGGTTCATATATGGAAAGCTGTAAAAAATCCCAACTTTGCATCATTAATGGGAATTCATAAAGTTTGTTAACATTCATGTTCATGGGGAGCTCAAACCATGGATTGTGGAGTTGAAAAAGGAAAATAATGAAATACAAGTGGTTACTCTTAAATCTTCAAGTGGCTTAAAATTTTAGACCCTAGAGCCTCTAAAAATTACACACTCTTCACTTGGTGTCAAATTTGACCCAACCATAGCTAGCTTGTAGAGAGTTTAAAAAAAAGAGCCATAATTACATAAGAGTTCAATTTTAAAAGGGTAGAACCCTTCATTAGATTGACTCAAGTGGAGGGACAAAAACTAGGAGAGTGTCTTATTTTTAAAGAGGATATACTTAAGATTACTGAGGTTCAAAGTACCCAACTACAAATTGTCATCAAGGGCATTAAATATTGAATAGAGAACCTATATAGGTGGAAGGAGAATCTAGAGAAACAAATTATTTAGTCTATTCCTAATGTAATGATTAAAATGTTTGAGGGATCATTTCATGACATTTTTCACTCTCTAAAGTCAATAAGGGTAAGATAGAGTACACTAAACCAATAGGATGCAACAAACAAGGGCTTAATCACCCAATGGCAAAGTTCCAAGGATACGATGAAGGATTTAATTGGCATCTTGATAGGGGATAAATTCCCTAATTTCAAAACCATCAACATTGCTTATCTCAACAAAATCCTAGGGTTGATTATAGATAAAATCAACAATTTGAGTGCATGGTCCAAGTTATTAGAGAGACTCATCAAGGATGATAGACATCTAATGGATACAATTAATTAGTTCCTTAAGACAATGATTGCCAACCTTACAACACTTAGATCCTTGGGCATCATTTTAGATGAGGAATTCAAGCATAGGACCACTTTGGTCAAACAAGAGGTGAAGACCAAGAACCAAGGTAGGTCTGAAGGTGACAATAGTAGGATCATGGATATGATCCTAACTATAGAGGAGATGATTCTTAAGGAAAAGAACATCAAAGAAGCTTTATAGGGAAATGATAGAGATCTTGAGGACCTAGTTGAGAAGGAGGATGAACTCTTCCTTGAGAAAACTACCAATTTGAAGTTAGTTGATGAATAAAAATAAAAGTTAATGATAATTTTACTTCAATAAGACCAAGGATCTTCATCAACATATGGTCCACTAGTTATTTAGGAATATTCTCTTTTGTGGAAGCATTATAGATTAAAAATGAATATTCTTTTATGAAGGTATGTGCATTTTATTAGCACATTTTCCTATAGGTTAGTCTATTTTGGAGAGAATATTGTATTCTAGAAAATTTATAGAAATGAAATTTGTCCTTTACATTTGTACACTTGTAGGTTAATGTAATTAATCGGCATGCTTCCTTGAAGTCTATAAAAGGATCATTTTAATTGGTGAAAAAGGAGATTTTTGAGCCAAAACTTGTAGACTTTTAGCTATTAATGCAAGCACATAATTCTAAGAAGATTGTCCAAATTTGTTTTACATCATTTGTTATACGGTTTCTCTCTCAATTATTTGTTCTAAATCTTAGATTTGAATATTTATTTTGAATTCTTGGCACGTACCTTTTGAATTTAGAATTGTTAACTTGTGCATATGTTAGGTTAATGGAAGGTTCCTTAGTTTGATTCATTTTATTTGCTTTGCATTTGGAGATGTACATCAACTATATTATTAAAGGAGTAAAAATTTAAAGTAAACATGGTTCTTATTTGCATTGTGTCTTATCTTCGTTAGAGTTTGCCTAATATACATTGTGATTTGAGATTAAACTAATTTACTTCATATATTGGTTTTTTTAAGTGTATGCCTGGGAAACACTTGAAATTTGTCATAATTTTTAAGTTAAGAATCAACAACACTTTGCTTCTTTTCCCCACCTTACCTTTTACTTTTTTTTTAACCAGATCATTTTAGCTAAACACCATTGTAAATATTCATATAGATTAATCTTTAGATTAGAATTTGATCATAATTCATTGATATTAGTATATATTAATGCATCTTTAATAAAGATTGTTGAGATGACTAAGGTGGCTCCCAATCACTATGTTTTATAAATATTGTGGAACAGTTTGCTTGCTTTACCACTATTTCATCACAAGTAACCATATTACCACAACTTGAAACTCATGCTCCAAATTATTCAATTTATAAAATGAGAAGTTTTATTTAAACACTAAGATCACCTTGTGGTACATATTTAGGCATCAACATGCATAAGCCCCACTGGTGCTAGAAGAAGGGCTTTAATAAATCCTTGTGAATTTATAGGATCTTTACTGGTTTTGGTGTTTTTTGATCAAAGATCATTATATTCTTTACATAATTGTACCTTTTTATAATAATTGTGTAAAGGTTGGTGATCTTCATGGTTTCAGACCCATCTTTGTATTTCCTTTAGACAGAGATCAATGTTCTTTGAGAGTATACACTTGATTATGGCAAAGATGACTTTAATTTTGTCAATTCAATAGGTTTGAGGTTAGTAATAGATATTTTAGTTAAATAATCATAAATACTTTACAAATTTGAGCTCATTTATGATTAAAGTTGTAAAGATCATTCAGATTTACGTATTTGGACATATCATTGAGCTTGTTTAGTACAAGATCTTAGTATTTTATCATTTTTTAAATGAATATTTGTAATATTAGCTTAATATTCAAGTTTAATCTTTGTTCTTTGTAAAAATTGATTTGACACATCATATTTCAAATAGATTTAAAAGTTATGAAGATGGAATTTCCAAGAATTATAAAATGTCACATTTAGAAATAAGGGAACCTCTGCTTGAACTAGAAATCTATAAGAGAGCTAGGTGGAATAGACATAGGTGTAGATGTTCAAAGTCTTTGCCAGCTTCACCACTCCAAGGTAATCTTACATTTGGCCTTATTAAAGGTATGGCATGATTAGGTGATTTTTCCATCAATGTACCATGTGTAGTACATGATCTTCCCTGCAATCCTTAAAAATATTTGCCAGCGTTTAGTCCAAATGGAATTGTAACTGCATAGGAACACATTAAATAATTCAAAGTTGTATTAAGATTTTTAAATGTCACCCATGAAGATGAAGCATATAGGTTATTTCTTTTTACACTTAGAAATTTTGTATATGAATGGTTTCTTAATTTTACTGATAATTACATTACCAACTGGGATGGTTTTAACAATGTCTTTATTGACCAATTTGGCTAGATCATTAGTCCTTGTGTCTTATACCAACAATTACCACCATCAGAGAAGATGTTAGTGAGTCCATAAGAGAATTTTAATGCTAGGTTTCAAAAGATGCATTGCTAGACCATATATCCTTATAATCTTGATGATGTTTTGGATATAGAAATCTACAAGGATGTAATAGATCCTATGACTTAAGTGTTCCTAAAGAGATCTCTCCCATTCATAACCACTTTAGCTTGAGCATATTATGAAGTAGTGATAATTAATGATCAAATGTATCCTCAGGAAAAAATGGCTCAATCTATCCCAAATGTCAATCCACATATGCCAATCTTGGATATCTTTCCTAACAATAATCAGAATGTTCTAGCTTTGAATCAATTGCCCTTGAGCCATTCTACTCATAACTAGAAATTAGGATTCTTGAACTATGTTGCCAATGGATTGTAATACAAATGATCAAAAGGATTTGGTACCAACCAATGGTACTAATAATAAATAGGTTCATAATTTATAAACTTCCAAGAGTGAGAATGACTCTATCATAAAAATTTTATAAAAGGTAAGCACTAATTTTATTCAATTGGAAAATCAAGTTATCCATATAAGAGAAAGCTCAGGTAGGAAATTATCAGTTCAAAGATTTAATAGACCCAATAATATATTCCAAAATGATAGTTTCCATAATAATAAGAATAATGACTCATCTAATGATAATAAAACCATGCACATTGATCTTATTGATGTTGCATTAATTGACTATTATAGAGTTCATTTTACTACTAATCATGGTGAGATTGATTGCATTAAATTCTACAAATCTTTTGAGGCCTTTTAGGAAAACTTAGACACCTTTGAAATGGTTCCTAAAAAATATAATATTGTAGCTACATCAGGATCTAAATCTGTAAAACAAGCCTTCATGGTGGAGATGTTTGACTTCCCCTTCCAAGAAGACAATGAACTTGATGATATCCCAGTAGAATTTCATGATTTCAATTAGTTATTGAAGAAGACCTACCATCTAAGGAATAGAGAGCATAAGAAACCCCTAACTACATCAACACCTCCAAACAACTTTGGCACTCCTCCAAACACTACATTAGATAACAACCTAGAGCCTCCAAAGGTAATTAATTTTAAACAAAGTACTGTTGCATTTATTTATTCAAATAAAAATAGGTATAATATTATGGAGGACATGAAGAAAATAAAGGCTAACATAAAATTGAATAAATTAACATAGATCACTAAAAAAGGGACCTATTCCTAGAGTCCTTGTCCAAGAAACCTATCAAGCTATCCAAGATCGACAATGCCAATGTTACTATGTACAAAGCTAAAATAGAGTCCCCACCTTTTTTGCTTATTGATAGAATGTTTGGTAAAAATCTACATAACTATTTGTTGGATTATAGCGCATCCACCAACATCATGTCAGATGGTATTTGTAAATAACTTGGCTTGACTCCTATCAAATATGATAGATTTTTCACTTATTTAGATAAATCTAGAGTCAAAGTAATTAGGGAATTATTAAATGCTCATATGCAACTAGCCTCTGAGCCTAGATTCTAACAATTTATCAGTATTTAGGTAGTGGATATTCCTAATACTTATGGTTTTTTTTTTGGTAGGGAATGGACAAATACCTTAATTATATATATGTCCATCAATTGTTCTCATTTTTGGCTTCATTGAAAAGGAGTCCAAAATGATATTAGAGTGGAAAGAGAACCAAGGATGAAGCACATGATCATAAAATACAATATTGTGAATGAAAATGTGAACATAGCTAACTTTGATTTGGAAGTTTTCACTCTTGAAACTGCCAAGGTAAGTAATTATAAACCTTCTCATACTATGCCTAGGTTATGGAAAATGCATTCTGATGGGGCTAGATGTAAGTCTGGGTCTAGAGTAGGGGTTGTCTTGACCAACCCTATTGGTAAGATATATCATGTGTCTTATATAATTCAATTTTCATGCACCAATAATCTTGAAAAATATGAATCATTGATCATAGGATTACAATTTTTCATCAAATACAAATTCAAAGAAGTACTAGTTCATGGTGATTCAAAACTAGTAGCCAATCAAGGAGTAGATACCAATACAAATTATCACACCTTAAAAGGTACAATTTAGAGTCTAGGATTTGTTGGAGTCTTTTGATACATTCAACATTATTTCCATCCCTAGGGAGGAGAACAAGGATACTAATGATCTTACCTCAGCTGTAGCCAACCCTATGCCAAACCATGACTCTCAAAATATTAGTATTGCACTGGTTTCATGCCCTTCAGTCCTAAATAATGTAAACCATATGCAAGTTTTTAATGATGACCAAAAAATCTTATATTTCATGACCAATTTAGGATTATTTGAGGCACATGTCATAGATGAGGCCAATGATAATACTCTTGAATAAGATGATATATTTGATGGTAAATTCATTCAACTAAATGATAATGAAATTCCAAAAGGTATGATTTCCTTTGAAATTTTATTTGACCAGGATAAGCTAGCTAAGAACACTAGGATTACCAAATCAAGTGGGAAGGATTATAAGGTAGTTGATCTTGGACCTCAAGATCAACCTCAACTAGTTAACATTGGGACAACATGTAAAAGCATTGAAGATGAAAAATCTAAAGGCCTACTGACAAACTATAAGGACACAATATCATGGTCATATGATGACTTGAAGATTTTTAATCCAAGAGTCATCACCCATAATATACCCTTGAAAAAAGACAACAAACCTTTTAGATAAAATCATAGGAATTCCAACCCTATTTTAGAGCTCATGATTTTTATAGAAGTCAAAAAGTTGTTAGATGGCAAGATAGTATTTCCCATTAGGCAATCTACTTGGGTTTATAATTTGGTCATAGTAATAAAAATTAGTGAAATAAGACTTCATTGATTTTAGGAATCTAAATAATTCATCTAAAAAGGAAAACTATCTTTTACCTTCCTTAGACCAAGTTATACAAAGTGTTTCTAGTTCTGTTATGATGTCTTTTCTTGATGGATTTTCAAGGTATAACCAAGTATTGGTGAATCAGGAAGATAAGATGAATATTTATTTCACTACTAAATAGGGCATGTTTATATATAAAAATATTCCATTTAAGCTAATCAATGTAGGAGTAAGATTCTAAAGATCTATGGATCATGCTTTCCCAGGTTTGGTAGGTAAATACATTATTATATACATGGATGATCTAACTATTTTTTCTAAAAATAGGGAGGACCATATCATGCATTTATAGTAGGTATTTGAAATTTTTAGGAAGGTATGGGATTTACCTTAACCCAAGGAAAAGTATTTTTTGTGTTACTAAGTGAAACTTGTTAGGCCACGTTATTACTAAAGAATGAATCTATATATATCTAGATAGAGTGGAAGCTATATCAAAGATAGAGCCTCATAATAATAGGAAAGAACTATAATCATTCTTTGGAAAAATTAACTTTTTAAGAAAGTTTATTTTTGGTTTTGCAAAAATTGTCAAGCCATTGAATGACATGCTAAAGAAAGATGTAAAAATGACTTGGAATGAGGAAACTAGGAAAGCCTTTATTGACATCAAAATTAGTCAAGCTACAATCCTGATATGCCCAAATTTCTCCAAGGATTTTTACCTTTACTCCTTTACTTCTGATCACACTATTGTTGTAGTATTAACTTAGGAAATTGATGGATGTGACCATCTAATTGCATTTATGAGCACAAAGTTTAAAAATGTTGAGCTAAATGATTATTTAATTTATAAAAAAACCATGTGCATTAGTGAAGGCAGTAAAGAAATTTAGGCACTACATTCTTAGGAATAAAGTACATGTCAACCTAGCTTAGCCTATCACAAAGCTCATGTTGAGCCAAAATTAATTGAGAGAGTGAAGAGGTATGTGGATGTTTGCCCTACATGAATATGATATTAACATGAAAACTAAAGAATTTGTAAGGTGACAAGGTTTGACTCAAATGTTTTCCAATGATAACCCCAAGTTAAGTGTCATGTAAGTTGATCAACAAAGATTTTAGACTAATGACTGGTATGATCCTATCATTCATTTACTAATTAATGACACTTGTCTTTTAGGACTAACTAGGAAGTAGAAGAGGACTATAATACGCAAATCTTCCCATTACCTGAACAAGAATAGAGTGCTATAATGAAAGAGCATTGAAAATGTCTACCTAAGATACATTTAAAAGGAAGAATATGATGAGATAATGAGAACCTTTCATTAGAATATTTGAAGTGGGCATCCATGTGGAATAACCATAGCCCACAAAATTATAATATCTAGCTACTATTGACCCTCCAACTTCAAATATTCTCACAATCATGTGAGAGAATGATAATCATGCCAAATATTTAACACAAAAGAGCCAAAAGTAGTAATGTTATTACAAATAGTAATGGTTGATAAATGCTTTGTACAATGGGGGTTAGCATTTATAAAGGCGATCAACCCCAACTCACTAGAGAGTCACAAGTATGTTTTGATAGATAATAACTATTACACCAAGTGGACTAAGTCAATTGCAACTAAGAAATGCAGAACTGAAGAAATGATCACCATTTTATAAGAAAACATATGCACCAAATTTGGAACTCCAGTGTCCTTCGTATGTGATAATGGATCTAATTTCACAACTATTAGAATGACATAATGGGCATAAAATAGTAGTATTATTCTCAAGTTCTCATCTAACCATTACCCTTAAGGTAATGGGGTATCAAAATCAACCAATAAGAACTTGATGAAAGCAATAAATAAGTCCACTATAGACAAACCTAGAACTTGGCATAAGATTCTCAAATATTCCCTATGGGTAGATAGAACAAGGGTCAAGTAGGATATTAATAAATCACCATTATTTCTAGTGTATGGCCAAGAACCTATATTCCACATACTACTCAAACTACCAGCATACCAATTTATCCAAGAATATATGGAAGATGATCATAAACTAGCAAATTCAAGGCTATTGGAGACTATTCATATGGAAGATGCTAGAGAATAAGCTTTTGTTAATTTTATTAGGAATCAAACCATAGTGAAAATGCGGTTTGAAAAGAGATCAAAGATAAAGGTTTTTAGATAAGGAGACCTAGTTCTTATTTCATAAAAAGCATTTAAACCTAAGGGTAAACATGGGAAGTTCACTCTTCTATGGATAGGCCCCTACCAAATTGTTGAGACACTTACGAATAACACCTTCAAGATAAAATACCTATAAGGAGTAGAATTGACATTACACACCAATGGGTATTATCTCACGCATTAATTTTCTACTCCTCCTCCTAAGGTCTTCATGGATTAAATCTGTAAGACTAGTTAGAGTTAGTGTAGGTAGGATAGTTTAATTTCATTCTACTCTTTCTTTCCTATCCCTTATTTAAGCATATGTTTATGCATATTTATTTTCTTGTTCTTTATTTTTTTATTTATTTTATTTCTATTTTATGCATTTGCTTCAATTCTTGGTTATGTACTTTTAATAAATCATTTAGATAGCCATCAGCTCAGAATTTATTCTAATTGACCAAGAACTCCACATTTTAGGAATGTTGGTATGAATCTAAAGAATTTGTTCATCATGGGTTTAAAATGTAGGCTTGTGTTATAGTTTAAATAAACTCATATGGACTGGTAGATAGGTCAACTTTTCTATGAAAATTTAAACATTATTTTGATCTAAACTTGGTTTCAAGAAGGATTACATATGTGGGATGAAAGATTGAACTATTAAGGAATAGTCATGTTTTCACTTAATAAATATCCTTACCTAGGATAAAAGTTACAACCATAGGTTATTTTATGAAGATAATTTTTTTTTTAAAATCCCTAATCTTGGATAACTTGGTTACCAACCTTTGCTATAAAACCTAAAAGATCTAAAAAATATAAAAAATATAAACTTATTATAAAATAAAAAGTTTTACAAGCAAAGGTGATTCTAAAAATCTCTACTAGGGCTATGGACACCTAGCTAGTAGTAGATCAAGGCCTTGAGTGGATCCAAAGGTATCTCTGTTAGGGTTATGGATGTTTGGCTTGTAGTAGAGCAATGTCCAAGTCTTCTCATAGCTAAAGCATGGTTCTTAATGAATATCCAAGCATGTGATAAGTTAATTTTAATGGTTAAAGACATGAAACTTGGAATTTGTCCCCTAAATCCTCTGGAAAATAGAAGTGTAATCAAACCACATGCACAACGTGTCTATCTTTTGATGTTTTATCCTAATTATGTCGATGGAAGGTTTTTTTTAACCATGAACTGATCTTGATAACAATATTGATCAGGTAGAATAAGTAAAATAATTAGTTTTCTAGACCAAAGTCTCTGAATTATAACATATTATTATGTTTCCCCTATAAGTATCTATTTGTTGAGGTCAACATACCCCCTATTTCTAGAAAATGGGGAACCATTTGTTAAATTATTAAATTTTTACCTTAAGACTAAAAATTCACTTGATCAGAGTGTTACAAACATGTTTTTCACATTATTTACATTTCAAGATCATCCACCCCTTAGTCTGGTTGCTCTTATTTACTCATGGTTCTACTTTAGCATTGCTTAATGTTACTAACATTGGATCTCTATGTTTTAGACCATAGGTTTAAAGGAACTTTCCTTAATGGGATCATACCTGGGTCTCATAATTTTAATGATTTTATCTTAATTTAAATTTTTAATAGATTTTGGTTTATTAAAGGTTAAGTTTAATCTATGTTTAAGCTTCCTAAAACCCTCGATCAGAAACCCTAGCTTAGACCTTTTGATTTAAATTCAAAATTGGTAGAACAAAATTGATAGGAGTAAAATTGGTGAGAATGCTTTTTAAAATGCTAAGGACTTTAGGTTAATTATTTATACTAAGGCTTCATCATGTTTATCAACACAAAAAAACCTTAGATGAAAAAATTATATGCTTGATCCCCTTTATATAATTCTCCCTTTGTCCCTTTTTATTTGTGTGGTCTAACTTTAATACTATACGGTCCTTTCTATTAAAGTTCTTAGCTTGGTCTAACTTTATTTACACAAGTTTAGACTAATGACTTAGTCCTAAGGCCCATTAAAATTTATTAACATGAATGATACCTTTGTCTTAAGACTTTATCCTAAGTCTTATCTACCTTGATCCCTAACTTAAATCACGTGCTTCTCTGTACGATCTATGACCCACGTGCATTCGAGTAGAAATGATTAAATGGTGCAAGATGAGCCTCAATAGTCTAAAGATTTAACCTACAAGACCAATCATGCTTTATAATTTAGATCATGATCATTAGCATATGGTTAAGTGGATGCGAAGGATACGATGATAGAAAATCAAGAAGGGATCTCTTTATTATGACATAGATTTAACTTAAGTACTACCCTAAAGTTTTATTGTATTTATCAATACAACAAAACTTTAGGCTAAAGGCTTATGTTAAGTCCTTTTAATTATTCAAAGGGTTCATGATTTATTTTATATTGAAACTTAGCTTATATTATTTAATCCTATGTCTTATTCATATTTATTAATGCAAACAAAATATTAGTCTATAATCTTGGTCTAAATTTTATGAGGTCCCAAACTTACTTAATTCATTTGTGATTACAAGAACCAATCATAATCAACTAATCGTATCATGATCAATGGTTAAAACTTACTTATATGAAGTCAATCAAATGATGCATAATGGGTTAAAATATCCATAGGGCCTATTGTGTTTTGTGGGAATTAATTTTGACTTTATAGTGCCAAAAATTTTGTCTGTGAGGTTGTCATTGATGTTCATATGGCTATCAAGTAAAAGATATGGTGATAATTGCTAGATCCTAATAATGAAATTCACACAAATGTCAATTGACATCTATGAGGCCATCATTGATGTCCATGAGACCATCAAATTTTTAGTCCCCATGAATAATTTTACAAACTTAAATTTTATGTTCTCAAAACCATCAAATGATGTTTGTGAGGCTATAATTGACATCCACAAGACCATTAAATATTATCTTAAGAACCAATCTGGCTTAGATAAATGAACATTTTGTTTGCCTTTAAAAGATCTATTGATGTTTAAAATTGCACTTGTTCTTAACACCAACAATGGGAAGTTTCAAGATGTGGAACTTGCAACTTGAAACAACCTCCAAATTTTTAAAAAGCTGTTCTCTTGTTTATATCAAGTGTATACTGGGAAAAGGGATAGGAATTTTAACAGAAACACAAATGCAAGAAACAAATTATAACTATGGTGATGCACCTGAATGTAATTCGACCTTAATCCTAAGCACAGTGAGACTAATATGTAAGATTCAATTACATTTAAGAGAAAACAAGTGCATGATCACTGTAAAAGATGGAAACAATAGAAATAGAGGCTCGCAACATAGACTGATTTTATAGTGATACTGAATATATCAACAAAGGCATAGGGTTCAATCTTCTTATTTGAATTTTCTAGTCACATAAGAGTCACTGAAACATGCATAGTTATATAAACTTTCCAACTCAAGAAAATTGAACAAAGGCAAATGGCATTCCTAATCACAACTCTAGAAAGTCTAAAACTCTTGACAACACAGCCTAGACTACTTTTGCAATGACACAGAAGATATCAACAAAGGCACAAGATTCAATCTTCTCATTAATTCTCTAGTCACATAAGAGGCAAAAAAAAATGCACAGTTACATAAACCTTCCAACTTAAGAAGATAGAACAAAGGCAAATGATATTCCTAGTCATAGCTCTAGAAAGTCTAAACTCTTGACAATAATTCTCTCAAAAAATTCTCTCTGGTATCTGATGATGATTTACATTTATGGTATATCTGTACCCCTATTTATAGCCTTGGATTCCCTCTAGATTATCTATTTGTTCCCAATCTAACGACCCAACTGAAATCTAACCAAACTGGAAGTGTCTAATAGAAGATATTTCATAGATTTTGAAATGCTCTATCTTTTGATAGTACATTAGCTAAAATAGATCACAAGACACTCCCTTCTTTTAAATGGAAGAGGACACTTGGCCAATTCCTTAAAATCCTTCTTATTATTGGAGAATGACACTTGGCATGTTCTATAATACTTACTGAAGACACACGACCCTTTTTGCATAACTTATACTCTCTTGTGTCTTTGCTTAGGAGTGTTCCACCTTTGACACCTGTCATAATCTGCTTCTTCAAAACTTTAAAAAATTAAACAAAAAAAACACATAGCATTTCTCAGCCAAGCTACTTTTGAAAGACATGGAGATAGGTGGCAATTTTTGCTTGCCTCAAGAAAGGACACATGGAAATCTCTGATTTACTTAACTGGGGATATGTGGCGATCTCTGCTACTTTTAACTACCTTTTGAGAAAACTATGAAAGGTGACACGTGCTAGTCTCTACTTTACTCTATTTATATTATAGAAGCAATCAAGCCTAATTTCATATTTACATAGACAGTGACACTTGGAAGCTTCTGCTTACTTTAGAAACCAAACCTGAGACCTACCACAGTCTTTGCTATATCGATGAAGCAAAATGAAGATGATTCAGATCTTGACACATGGTGGCTTTTGCTTGCTTTAGCTAGGATATGTGGTGTCTTCTATCACTTTTAGAAAAGAAAATTGAAACCTTCCATGATTGCCACTTGGTGCTTTCCGCCTGACCTTGATACTTAGCTTGTTGAAACCTTCTATTGAAAAGATTTGAAATGTGGGTGCCGATATGAAACATAGATGCTGACACTTGTCATGTTTCACTAATTTTCTATGAAATACGTGGCACATTCCATATCCTTATTGAAATTATGAAAAGTGTCTCAGATTATGACACTTGGTAGCTTTTGCTTGAGTTCAACACTTAAAAGAAAAATGAATCAAAAGGAAATTAGAGCCTACGCTCTATTTCAAAACTTCACCATCTCAGATCAAAGTATGTGGGAATAAAATTTTGTAGTGCGTAACTAAAAATCAAAATGAAATGTAGAGTAATTTTTTACTCTACAGTTATTGGTGACCCCAAGGAATTTTAAACCTACTCAAAAAGAAACCACAGCTCTCACTAGATCAAAATTTCAAAAGTATAGCTTCAACAATGCTATTTGGTAGGTGGACCACTCATTTTCAGATAACCCCTATTTATTTTGCAATTGATTGAAGGCTAAATCAAGGTTAATAATATCCTTGTGTGAAAAAATTTGCAAAATTTTAACCGTAGCTTTCAATTTGAATTCAAGCTAAAAAATAGGAACCAAGACAACTTCTACTTCAAGGACTGATGAATCATCTCTTAGATCCTAAAAAATTGTTTGACCAATCTACTTGGCCAATAACAAAGGTTCAATTTCATCTACCATCATCATGGTGTTGTCATTAGGAAATGGAGAAGGAAGACCTAATTGAACTAGATCTTCAATGTGCTATTTCATTTCACTGATTCCTTCTTTCATGACATCTAGGAGCTCTCTACAACTGATGGCTATAGAATTACAACTGAGAACCTCATTCACTCGCTTAGCAGTGACCATTATATCATTGATTCTTGCTACTAACAAATTTGCATCTATTACATCATAAAGTTTTTGCAGTAATGTTTCAGAGTCCATTACTCTCCCAAAAACTATAGCCAGAGTGTTTACAACTAAATTCTCCACCTTTTCGCATAATTTTTGTGCATTTAGTAGGAAGGTGAGAGAAGGCTTGAGCTGAATAATCTCTGAAGAGATTCTCTTCCACATGGATTCATATAGCTCCTTCACCAAACTTAACACTCTGACATTCCTTAGCCTATTGGCCAACTCAAGTGTCAATTGTGCTGCTCTCTATTGCTCAGCTTGAAATTGGGCTTGTATAGCTGTAGAATTATTCTATTCACTTAGCAAATTTTGTTTTAATTGGGTAACCTGTAGTAGGTGTTCCTTGCATTTTTCTTGTAATGCTACTTTTTCTTTCCTTAGGATTATCACCGCATCCTTTACCTGTGTGAGCCCTACTTTTAAAGAATCATTTTGGGCCTTAACTACCTAGTGAGTCTGAAGAGAAATAGTATCTTGCAACTATTTCTTCAGATTCTCTATTTCATTGTCTTTTCTATTGATCTTTGAGATCAAACTGTTATAGTTTGCCTTTTCCTTGGCTAGATCAATTTTCATCTTCTGTAGCCTCCTTGATGTCTTCAAGTAATCTTTAGCAACTACAGAAGTGGATTCAGTTAAAAGCTCAATTTTATCTTGTGGCCTGAAGAGGGACATGTTGATGGCCACTGCATTTATCATGTAGTCCTCTAGCTTCATCTACTCAGTTGGATTTATTACATTTGGTGACCAATGAGTCACTGTCAATTAATGTTGAATGGGGTCAAATTGTGACCACAGATGGGGAGTAGCCAAGGCTTTATTTTCCTTGATATTATTTTTCTCTCGTCAGGATTCCCTTGCCTTCTTAGTAGCATCCGCTTGGGTCTGGAAGGTAGAAGGAGAGGCAATGTGCCCACCCACAAAAGTATGTCCTTGTGGTAAACCATATTGAATAGCCAATTGTTGGCTATGGGCAATCTGAGGGGGAAGTTTCTTGGGAACAGAGGGGGAGAAATAAGGTAATGTTAAAGCCTGAGGTGGCACAAATGGGGTGAAGTGAGAAATGGGAACGACAGAAGTGGCATGGGATGTCATTTGGCTAGATGAAATCATCATGCCAACAAGAGAAGAAATAGACTGAGAAGGAGAAGGAGGAATAATACTTACCTGAGGAGCAATTACAGTACTCTGTAATTGGCACTGTGGGGTGTCTGTCTCCTCTTCTAAATTAATCTAAAACTACACCCTCTTTCGCTTCTTGGGTGTCTCTTCTTCTGGTTGCATTTCTTTTCCTTTCAATGATGCTTGTGGAGAACTGGGAATATCTGTAACTAATGTTGATGGGGAAGCTTTTGGTGGTGAAGGCACCACACTCTTTTGTTTTTCCATGACACTGAGAGATTGGGGCCAAATTGATATAGTTACTATAGCTAAAGTTTGCTCTAAGGTTTATGATTCTTGGCTTGACCCGGCCCTAGCTTCCTACTCTACACCTGGTGTTGGTAAATTACTTGTCTTTGGGCTAGATACAGGGGAGAGATGGCACTCATCCCATAGTTCTTCCCATCTCTCATCTGTGTCTACATTCTCGAAAGAATAGGTTGTTTGACAAATTTCTTGTCTATATTTCCAATAGCCCTCTATTTTCTTAGCATCCAAATATTTATTATTTAGTGTCCTTCTTAAGCTAGAAGTCATTCTAACTTTAGGATCATAATCCCTCTGTTTAACATAGAATGTTTCCCAGGGTCTATTTTGTGGAAGGGGCAAGTCTGTTAACTCAACATAAAATCCAAGATCATCTTCTCTAGGATTTTTCTTGGTTTCCCAAAAAGGGTGGCCTTCATGTGCAATTCTGGTTGGAACCTTGTTAGTTCTTATCCAAGAAGCTATGAAACTATTTGGGTCATAAACCCATTTTTCTTCTATTAGAAGGAAACCCAAAAAGGCTAGCTTTTTGAACAACAAAACTTCAACATCTCTGGTTTCCAAAACTATGCTGGTTGTCATCCATGGGAGGTCACACATTTTTCTTTTCCTCTTCCCAGAGCCATATTCATTGTCAACTATAGATAACTGCCTAGTGACATCTAAGAATGCTAACCTAAGAGTCATAATCTTAGGTAGCAACATTGGTTCCCCTCAAAAACCATGGACTCTTATAATTTTATGGTGAGACCCAAAATAGAAATCACAAGGAATTGGGCAACTGGCCAGAAGGTTTGAAACACTTGGAAACAATTTGTTCATGACTAGTTTAGGGCTAAGGTGACACAAAGTAGGGGTAAAAAATAATTCCCAAAATTCATATGGGTCACTAGTCTTTGACAAAATATGTGTCCATGCAGACATAGGAATGGTCCTTTGGAGATCAAAACATGATTAATACATATCAAGATACATATGTTGGGCAAAGAGGTTAGATTTCTAAAACATCATGAGGTGAAAAAAATAAGAAGAGTACCTGAAAACCCCTTTCGATTTGAAATGGGCCAGTTGTTCCACCATTGAGAAATCAATTTGTTTAGGAAAGTCAAGCCTATACTCCTGAGTTTTGTCAATGATCTTCAGCCTAAAGAGGATAGCCATTTATTCTACATAAACTACCATATCACCTTTCATGCCAAAGATGAAATCCATCATAGATAGTGCATCTTGGCTAGCTTGTGTGAATTGGGCTCTTACTGCAGGGAGTGTAGGCACCGTAGTGTCATCATTGCCCATTTGTAATTTGGATCTCAAGAACCTTGACTAAGTGTTGATGATTTCCCATGTTCTTTACATTTTAGCAATAGTGGGAAACGTAGCTGTACTATCATGATACAAGGTTAACATATCCCTGATAGCCTGTGGTGTGATTTATACTATAAATGGACCCTGTTTAATGGTGCATGAGGATGCATGGAACAAGTCTGCACATAATTCAACCAAGTCAAGACATAGATGTACAGCTGGGAAAATGAATTGTGCCAGTTGTGAAGTCCATATCCTCATGGCAAATGTCTCATATTTCCCTACTCTGACTCTCGGAAGACACCTTTGATGTGCCCCTTCTCTAAGAGATTTTATACTTGATCTTTGAAGGATTGGGTCCATGAATCCATCTACATAATCTTTTATCTTCGCTGGGTCACTTGCTTGACCAACTTCAAGAATTCTGGTCCATGGATAGGTCTTCAATGGTTACACAAGAGTTGAAGCATACGACTTACTTGCAAGAAACTTATCAAGGGATTCATACATCCCAACTCCTTGTTGTGAAGATTGTGCCCCCTCCATCTCTATATCTTTTTTTTAATAACTTGAATGAACTTTGGGAAAATAGAGACACTTTTGCTGAAGCAAGTTTACTAGGCACTTAAAAATACAAATAGTAGGATATTTTCTCATAAATACAGGAATGTTTGAGAATTTTTAAGCTTTAACTCTTGCTAAGAGGTATTTATTGAACTATCAAGTCTCAAAATGTCATTAAACTCAGATAACCATTAGAAAATCCTACTCAATCTTTATGGAACAATGAGATAGACATGTTATGCAAGTGGTAGTGCAAGGTACCTTGCGGATTTCTAAAGATTTGGGAGACATTCAATGTATTGGAGAATTTTGAAAATTTTGAAAATTTTGAGCTGCTGACTATGTGTTTAAAGAACACATATTTAGAAGAAAAGTAGGAAAACAAAAATGGGAAAACAAAGCAATATGAAAAGAGGAAACTATCTAACTATATTAACCAAGTATATTTGCATACCTCCTAGATCAAAAGGAATATTTTTGAAGTATCCTTTATGACACAAAAACTTATGATGCCAAACAAGTGATTGAATGGTATGAAACTCTGATGACTTGCTCTTCTTGTTTGGCACCTTAATTTGCTTGCATCCAAATGAATCAGAGTCAAACATGTCCCCAACATATACATACTCTTCTTGTTCTTTAAAACTTATTTAAAGCTAATTATTTATGCTATTGTGTCTCATCAAGAAATCAATGTCTATTGGCTCTTCACCCTGTGTCTCTTGACACACATCATTTTTTGGCTTATCTCCTTCTGCCTCATGCTCAGGTTCCATTTCATGATCATCCTCTTTGATTACTTCAAAAATATCATCTTCAATTTTACCAACCTCTTGAAAGAACAATTTGGACATTTTGTAGCAATTTCACATATTTATTTGAGTCTCAATGCTACCTTATCCACTTGAAGCCAGCTCATAGCCTTCTTGAAGAATAGTGTAACCTACCCCAATGAATTTAAACAAGTCATTCAAAACATGATAAAAAATTATCTCCTTTTCATTAGAGATAGAGGCAAAAGCTTGTGACTTGTCCTCTGGTTCATCAAATGGTGTACCTATGGTGATTTCTTCTTGATCTACACTCATGAAATCTTCTTGATTAGCCATGAATTGAGTATACTCCTCTTTACTTTCTTCCTCCAAAATATTTTCTTCTTTGACAAGGGATGAAGAAGAATACTGATGGTTATACATATGTGAAAGAGGAGATAATTCTTGAGCTAGAATTGAATGATTCTTTTCTTTCCATTTGTCCATCACTTCATCTATATCAGGTGTAGCTTGGTAGCTCTCTTGGAAGGGTGTAGATGGGATGTGTTCAAATTTAGGATCTTCTGCTTGATTATCACCACGAGTAAGAGTAGCCTCAACTTCTTTAAGGTTTTGAGCAAAACTTTTCTCTTCTTCCCTTTTGCCCCATGATTCCATTGTTTGTTTCCAACTCATATCCTTAGGTCTAGAAATTTTCTCTTGGAAAGAGTCAGCAATTTTATCTTCTTCAAGTTTTTCAGTTGGTTCATGATTTTGTTTCTTCCCACTTGGAATATTTTCATCATGCTGAAGGACCTGAGGATTGGTATAAGAGGTATCTTTTGGCATAGGCTCCTTTCTAAGGTCTGAAAGCTCTATCTCTCTTTCACTAAGCAATCTCAATTTTTCCTCTAATTCCTCAATTTGCTTAGCTATATTTTCTTGAAAGAGTCTTTCATGAAGCTCATAGGAATCATCAAATAAATGGGGAGTGCATGAAGGTTGCCATAAAAAACAAAAATATTCTTAAGGAAGGGTGTGAGAGACTTGAAAGGGACTAGCCTCAATTTGTATCTCACACTCTTAGACAATGTCTTTCTCCTTCTTTCTGCCCCATGATTCCATTGTCTGTTCCCAACTCATGACCTTAGGTCTAGGACTTTTCTCTTGGGAAGACGAGGTTGCAAGGTGAAAGGGAAGTGAGGGTTTAGATTCCAATTCCCTTGCTGCCAACATAGATTATTGTTTTTGAAGATTTTCCAATTCAATCTATTATTTACTATTTTAGAACTTTCCTTAACACGATTGGGGAAAGAACCATGACAAGCTCGACTTGGTTCCTAAGCAAGGGTTGAGTATGTCTGATATGAAACTTGGGGTAGTGGATATGCAGGTTTATAGACCTGGTAAGGCTTCCTCTCATGAATACTCAGATTCTCTTCCAAAGATGCAATTAAGCCACTCACATCCAACATCTCATATGTAAGCCTTTGCTAATTTTCTCTTTCAATGGGAGCCCATTCACTTTTAATCATAGCTACTGCATTTCTTACTTGATGGATGACATGATTAGGAATTTCTTGGCCACATCCCCTTTTATTTTCAATCTCTAATACATATTTTTTATATCCTAGTAATGCTTGTTTGAAGGTGGAAATGAGATTAGGCTGAGCATGGGATGTAACATATTGGGAAGACTGGGCATAAGACTGATATAGCTCATGATAGGGCTGAGGCTGGTCATATTAGACCTATGAAGTTCAAAACTTATAACCATATGCATCCTTGTTGCTTGATGTGATTCCATGAGCAACTTGATCTTGATTAAAAATATATGAAGGGGCATAAGACCCATAGCTCTGAGTAACAAAATTATACATACCAAATGGTGATTTCTTCTTGACTTTGATTTTTTGAGGTAATCAATGATGACAGAAGATTTAGATCTTATTACTGATCAACAACTCTGACTCCTTGTAGCTTTCTAGTTCATATAGTCTTGAAAGAAACTTCAAGTTCGTGTCCCATCGGGCATGCCAAAAACTATTGATGTTTAAAATTTCACTTGTTCTTAACACCAACAATGGGAAGTTTCAAGATGTGGAACTTCTGACTTGAAATAACCTCCAAATTTTTAAGAAGCTGGTCTCTTCTTTATATCAAGTGTCTATTGGGAAAAGGGATAGGAATTTTAATAGAAACACAAATGCGAGAAAGAAAATATAACTATGGCGATGCACCTGAATGTAATTCAACCTTAATCCTGAGCACAGTGAGACTACATGTAAGATTCAATTACATTTAAGAGAAAACAAGTGCATGATCAATGTAAAATATGGAAATAATAGAAACAGAGGCTCACAACATAGACTGCTTTTGTAGTGATATAGAAAATATCAATAAAGGCACAAGGTTCAATGTTCTTATTTGAATTTTTTAGTCACATAAGAGGCACATAAACATGCATAGTTATATAAACTTTCCAACTCAAGAAAATGGAACAAAGGTAAATGACATTCCTAATCACAGCTCTAGAAAGTCTAAAACTCTTGACAACACAGCCTAGACTACTTTTGCAATGACACAAAAGATATCAATAAAGGCACAGGATTCAATCTTCTCATTAGTTATCTAGTCACATAAGAGGCACATAAACATTCATAGTTACATAAACCTTCGAACTTAAGAAGATAGAACAAAGGCAAACAATATTCCTATTCACAGTTCTAGAAAGTCTAAACTCTTGACAATAATTCTCTCAGAAAATTCTCTCTGGTATCTGTTGATGATTTCTTTTTCTAGTATCTTTGTACCCCTATTTATATCCTTATATTCCATCTATATTATCTATCTATTCCCAATCTAAAGTGCCAACTAAAATCTAACCAAAATAGAAGTGTCTAATAGAAGATATTTCATAGATTTTGAAATGCTCTATCTTATGACAGTTCATTGGTTGAAACAGATCACAGGATACTCCCTTATTTTAAATGGAAGAGGACACTTGGCCAATTCCTTTAAATCCTTCTTGTTACCAAAGAATGACACTTGGCATGTTCCACAACACTTACTGAAGACACGCGACACTTTCTGCGTAATTTATACTCTCTTGTGTCTTTGCTCAGGAGTGTTCCACCTTTGACACCTGTCACAATCTGATTCTTTGAAACTTTAACTTAAATAGAAAACATAGCATTTCTCACCCAAGTAACTTTTAAAAGACATGGAGACAGGTGGCAATTTCCACTTGCCTCAACAAAGGACACGTGGCAATCTTCGCTTTACTTAACTGGGGATAGGTGGTGATCTCCGCTACTTTTAACTACCTTTTGAGAAACCTATAGAAGGTGCCACGTGCTAGTCTCCACTTTAGTCTATTTATATTATATAAGAAATCATGCCGCATTTCATATTTACATAGACAACAACACTTGGCAGCTTCCGCTTGCTTTAGAAACCAAACCTGAGACCTACCATAGTCTTTACTATATCGATGAAGCAAAACGAAGATGATTCAGATCTTGACACATGGTGTCTTCCACTTGCTTTATCTGGGATACATGGCATCTTCTGTCACTTTTAGAAAAGCAAATTGAAACCTTCCATGATTGCCACTTTGTGCTTTCTGCTTGATCCTGATTCTTAGCTTGGTTAAACCTTCTACTGAAAAGATTTGAAATGTGGGTACCGATATGAAATGCAAATGCTGACACTTGTCATGTTCTATTGAGTTACTACAAGATGTGTGGCACATTCTGTAGCCTTATTGAAATTATGAAAATTTTCAGATGATGACACTTGGCAACTTCCACCTGAGTTCAACACTTAAAAGAAAAATGAATCAGAAGGAAATTAGAGCCTATGCTCTATTTCAAAACTTTGCCACCTTGGATGAAAGAATGTGGGAACAAAATTCTGTAGCGTGCAAATAAAAATTAGAATGAAACATAGAGTAATTTTTTACTCTACAAGATCAATGGGGTCTCATTTGGAAATAATCATGCACTTCAATGTTAAAATCAATATTTCACCTTAGATTGATTAAAGGCCATGCTTGGACTTAAGGACCTTTCTAACCAAGATCAATGGATCACATATAATTGAGACAACATGATCAGATGGAGTGAGATCATTGTTGAATATTCAAAGGAACCTTAAAGCAAGCATGGAGCTACCACATGAAACAAATACATTCACTATGAGACTAGTAGATATGTAGAGCTCATAAGGCTCATGGGATTGCCAAGTGGTGCAACCTAGGGCCCGATACAAAGGACAACCAATGGCATGAAACTCAATGGATTGAGATCAAAAAATTACATTGATCCATGTAAGATGATCTGATGGAGTGAGATCAAAGACAAATTTTAAAATGCAAAGGTCAAGTTTTAAAGAAGATGAATAAAATTCCATGAAAAGGCTAATTAAATACCACATAAATTCCACCTAAGCAAAAAAGGACAAAACCAAATATTGTGTGGGCCTAGAGAAAGAAAAGGTATAAATTTAGAAGTCCAAATAAAATCTAAGGCACTAATTTCACCTTAGTACAAATTACTACCATTAAATCTTGAAAAGGCCTAAAAAAAGCACTAGCATTTGTAAAAGCCCTAGTTTGATCCCAATTTGATCATAGTCAATCAATAGAGAGTTCAATTATAACCTAAACAAGTGAAAATTAATCTATAATAATTTTTTAGACCACTAGTGATCAATTTATAAATCTCACAATCATGGAAGCAAAAAAACAACAAAATAGGGAGGACATAGAGATGTATTTGACATCATACATTCACGGCAAGGTCTTCAAGGATACTTAATTTGATGTTATAACATTGAACATTACGGAGATTAACTGGTTTATGATTTTTTGGGCTATTAAAGAGTTGTAATAAATCACCAAAGAATATGAAAATAATTCCATATTCTACCATAGGTACTATAAGAGCAGTAAGTCCTTTTTCAATCGTGAAATACATATAAGGGACATAGACTTTGTTGACATAGGGACCCCTGGGATAATGTTGTGAAACATTTGAAAGCCAAACATATTAACATCAACTCCATGTCCATGATTTAATTTACAAATGATAATATTAATTTTTATAAGTATTGGATAGATTAAAAAAGCACAACATAAAAGTTGAATCCAAATTGATGAGAGATGAGAAGCCATCTAGTGAAATATGGAAGGTGGGGACTCAATAGTACCATTTGCTACTAGGACCATCTTTTAGGCATCCTCTAGAATAACTAAATTCATAAGTTACATAAGGGTTAGAAATAGAGAGACTTTAAGAAAGACTTTGTGAAGGGGAATCATCTTCTACCCAACCTAAAAATCCAAATTCACCTATTGATTACATTGACATGATTGTATTGGATTTTGGGTAAATATTTGAAGATGCCTTTGAAGCATAGGCTAATGCTTACAAATCAAATGAGGAAGAGGTAAAAGAGAAGTATCCTTAAAATCAAGATGAATAATCAAAAAAGGAAAAGGGGAAAGGGATAGATTTGGACATAGTCTCAGTGGTTCCCCCACAAAAGGTAATGGCTAAGCTAGCCTTGGTTCCTATAAGAACCAAGAGGCCAAAATTAACCCTCACTCACCATTTGAGTGAGGTTAATTTATTTATTTATGAGAACCCTATTCATGGACCAACCATTTTTTAATGGTTCATAAATGGAAAGTTACAAAAGATCCCAACTCTACACCATCAATGGCCATTCACAAAGTCTATTAACATTAATGTTCATGGGGAGCTCAAACCATGGATTGTGGAGCTATATAAGAGAAGGAAAGACAAGTGCCTACTATTTTGTCTTTAGGTGGCTTAAAAATTGAGACCTTAGAGACCTCAAAGATTGAAACCTCTTCAGTTGGTGTCAAATTTGACCCAACCATAGCTAGCTTGCATAGAGTTTTTGAAGAAAGAGCCATAATTGCAAGAGAGGATTTAAATATTAAAAAAGTAGAACCCTTCATTGTATTTACTCAAGTGGAGGGTTAAAAACTATGTTAACACCCTATTTTTTAAGAGGATATAATTAATATTTCCTAGGATCAAAGTGCCTAGCTACAAACTGGCATCAAGGGCATGAAACAGTGAATAGAGAACCTAGAGAGGTAAAACGAGAATCTAGAGAAACAAGTTGTTTTGTATATTCCTAATGTAATGATTGAAATGTTTGATGGATCATTTCATGACATGTTTTAATTTATAAAGTTAATAAGGGAAAGATAGAATGAACTAAACCAATAGGATGTCGTACAGAAGGGCTTAATCACCCAATGACAAAGTTCTAAGGACAAGATGAACAATTTAATTGGTATCTTGATAGGGGATAAATCCCTAGTTTCAAGACCATCAACATTACTCATCTCAACACCATCCTAGGTTTGATTATAGATAAAATATATAGTTTGAGGTCATGTTCTAAGTTCTCAGAGAGACTCATCAAGGATGATAAATAGATACTGGATAAATTTGAGTAGTTCTTCAAGACAATGATTTCCAACCGTATAAAACTTAGCTCCTTGGGTATCATTCCAGATGAGGAATTCAAGCATAGGACCACTTTGGTCATATAGGAGGTAAAGAGAAAGAGACAAGGTTAGTCTTTAGGTGACAATAGTAGGATCATGGATATGATCCTAACTATAGAGGAGAATATTATCGAGGTAAGGAGCATCAAAGAAGATTTTCAGAGAAATGATAGAGATCTTGAGGACCTAGTTGAGAAAAATAATGAGCTCTTCCTTGATCTAATTGTCAATTTTAAGTTAGTTAATTAAAAATGTCAAAAGGTAATGACAATTATAATTCAATAGGACCAATGATATTCATCAACATATGGCCCAACAATTAGTTAGGAATATTCCCTTTTGTGGAAGCATTACAAATTTTGAATAAGGAATATTCTTTTGTAAATGGATATGCATTTTGTTATCATATTTTCTTATAGGTCAATCTATTTTAGAGAGCATAGTGTATTCTATAAACTTTATAGAAAGGAAATCTATCCTTTACATTTGTACACTTGTAGCTTAATGAAACTGACTGACATGCTTCCTTAAAGTCTATAAAAGGGTCATTGTCATTTGTAAAAAGGGGGAGTTTCAAGCCAAAAATTATATACTTTTGAACTATTAATGCAAGCAAGGAATTCTAGGAAGATTGTCCAAATTTTTTTACATCATTATCTATATGGTTTCTCTCTCAATTATTTATTCTAAGTCTTAGATTTTAATAGTTATTTTCAAATTCTAAGCATGCACTTTTTGAATGCAAAATTTTTAACTTGTGCATAGGCTAGGTTAATTTAATATTCCTTAGTTTTCTTCCTTTTATTTGATTTGTATTTGTATATGTGCATCAACTATCTTCTTAAAGGAGTAAAAATTTAAAGTAATGTGGTTCTTATTTTCATTGTGTTTTACCTCCCTTAGAATTTTTCCTAATATGCATTGTGATTTGAGCTTAATCTGATCTCCATCATATATTGGTTTTAAGTGCATGCCTAAGAAACACTTGAACTTTGTCATAATTTCAGAGATAAGGATCAACAACACTTTTCTTCTCTGCCCTACCCTACCTTTTACTTATTTTTTAACTAGATCATTTTAGTTAAAAACCATTGTAAATATTCATATAGATTAATATTTAGATTAGAATTTGATCACAATTCACTTATATTAATATAGATTACTTCATCTTTTTCAAAGATTTTTTATAGGACCAAGGTGGCTCCCGACCACCAACTTTTATAAATATTGTGAAATAGTATTTTTGCTATGCCACTATTTTATCACAGGTAACCAAATTACCACAACATGCAACTCATTCTTTGAATTATAAAATGAGAAGTGTTATTTAAAAAATAAGAGAACAATGTGGTACATATTTAGGCATCAATAATATCCAATATTTCAAGTATATAAATCAAAATATATGTAGTTTTCTCACCTAGTGTGATTATGCAACTAGGCTCCTTTATTATGTATATGTGACTAATGATTTGGATTTTGATATTTGAAAGTGTTTGATTTTAATTGGTCTTAGTATTATTTAGAGTTGGATTATGATTGCTCCTAGTGAGATTTTTTAATTTCTAAATAATAGGGAAGGTTTTTACAGTTTTTTCTAGTGTATAGATGTGTTCCAAATAAGGCTAGGTCCCTTTTGAATGAAACCTTGATTTTTTTATATATGAATCCAATAGGTTAGTTTCTCAAGACACTTACATGATATGAAAATGGTTAGACCCTAAGGAATATTTTTATTTTAAAAATTAGTTATTACATGGAGAATATTGGTATTGACTAGGTTATGTCAATATCAATTGCTTATAACAACTAAATCTAGTATAACTAACCTATTTACCTAACATGGAAACCTAGATATGTCTATGTAGGATATTAAGCTAGTTTGAAATAGATAATGAGGTTCATGTAGGTGTGCAATAGAAAATGGAATCATCAAACTCATAAGATAACATGCAAGTATGAGAGAATGGGAGATCATGACCCTTTCTTTGTGCCCAAGTCATGTGTGTAAAATGTGTATCATACATGTCATTTTCAACTACCAATATCATATTTAAATATTTAAAAATTCCCAATTTTATTCTACTAATGGAGTTTATAGAGTAAAAGCGTAAGATATACTTAATTTTTTATATCATACTTTATATATTTTTTATTTTGTAATTGTGTATCTCACTTAATAACAAAAACCAAAAATCATGATTAATAAATGTCCATAGATTTAAAATTTTAATCTAAAACTATTTTTTTGAAAACTTAAAGAAAAACTATACAAGTAAACATTTTTTTAGTGAAAAACATTTTTCCATTGCAACGTGTTTTGAGATGATGCTTCCTTGTTGAAGCATACAAGAAAAATCATCTTCCTTAATCAAATAACTTAGAGAATTGGGTTGATTTTTCCACAAATTATGTTAAAAATTTTATGATATTGTGTTGGGAAGACAACATGTTTTATCCCTCATTAGGGTGTGGAGAAGTACAAAATTTACTAACGTAAATAATTATGTATGTAAAATATATAATGATTAAATTAAGTTCACTCAAAGAAATCAAATCAACCATTGCATATGGATTGTAAATTAGATTATATAATTTTAGTATAGTTCACTCATGTTATTCCCATGTTAAAAAAATGTATGATAAAAAAGGAATGAACTATGTTCATGCCCCCATCATGAATCCAAGTTTTATTATATATTTTCTTTTAATGTAGAATCAAATGCATGATCAAAAGAGAATGAATAATGTCCATGCCCCCATCATTACCATGGATGTGATTAATATGAATTTAATACATTCATTTCCCATTTAATTATAAATTATGTCACTGTATATGTGAAAGAACCAAGAACATTCACCTTGAATGTGTACCAACTAATATAGAATGCCATGTATTTGTATGCAGAATTTGAGAACATGTATATAATGTTTGTATATGTGTAAACCTATAATTTATATTTATATAAACTATTATCATGCATATGCATCCAAATGTGTATGAATATTTTCTCAAGTATTTGTAAATGTTGTGCATATGCATGGCTAATTCATCCAAAATATGTACTAATGTACCAATATCTACCATTTAATTAAATCATTTAAAACTCTTAAATTTTTACTATTATATTATTTCCTAATCATGGATGCTTATGTCACTATGAAAATATGATTTTAATTCCACATTTTTAGATGAGGGATGTGTTAAAGGAGTCACAAACATGTGTAAAATATTTAACTATGTCATGTCACATATAAATATAGCATCATGTAATATCATGTGAACATGTGGAAACTATGTCATCATAGTAATGTATGTGGCAATCAAGGCATGTATGTAACATATGTAATTAAAATAATGTATGTTTCATGTGTAAATATTTTTATCAATGAATTAGTTGGTAGTAGGATCACTAAATATGACTAACTAGTAAAAGTTCATGATTTAGATCATGAAATAACTCAAAGTCAACAAGCAAAACAAGTGATACAAAATAAATTATTAGCATCACACATAAGGAAATGGGCCCCATACAAGGGACATAAATATTTCCTAAACAATAAGGCCAAGGGACACATTGAAGGGGACACAAATGTCACAAACAATGGATGTCAAAGTTTTCACAAATAAGGGACATAAAATATGGTACATTATATAATGCCAAAGGTCACACTCAAGGGACATAAATATGTTTCAAAAGACATACAAATAGAAATACAATATATGACCATAATGTATCATATCATTTTTTAGGGTAAAAACATCAATAAAACATCAAACAAGGGAACTAGTATACACCATTGATATGTAAATTTTTTACATTATAGTATAATAGCATATGCATTATGTAAGATTTAAGTAACTAATAATATATATGAAAGAGATATAGGTAGTTAAAAATGTAATAAAGGTCTTATAAATATATAACTTGTAATAGTGAAACATATGGTCTATATGCACCAAATATATGTATGGACATTGAGTAGAGGAAACATAAACATTTCTATCTCCATTTGTAACATTTATAAAATGTATGTCCCACATCACACTCATATACCATGAAATTCATGTTTCTATGAAAATAATAAGTCATCTACTAAATATATGATAAATAACATTTGTAAATAGTTTAATATAGTAATCATGTCATACCCAAGTCCTGATTTCTATTTTTTTGAATATTTTGAATGATTTTGTAATTTATTAATTATTATTTTTATTTTTATTTTTTGGAATATTTAATATTTAAAAATTAAATAAAAGTGTTAATGGTTTTGAAAATATAAGATTTGGAGTGATTCAAAAAAAAAATCAAAATGTATCAAGTTATATCATGCATCTATTTTTATAGCATAGCTAAAGTGGAGGAAGTGAAACTTAACATAATTCATCCATTGTATATGTGAATCAAGATAATGTATCTCAATAAAGTGTGTAGAGAAAAGGATCATCATGTCCTTCTAGGGAAATAATAAATGTGTGTTCATGTAATATATAAATATATATTTATATGATCATGCAAGCTTAAGGGAATCTATAAAGGTTGTGTATTAGAATCATTGTGGGAAAGTTTTCGAGGATGTCTGGATCAAGTTAATAATCATAATTAAAAGGATAAGTGAAATAAAATATAGATTATATATTAAATATATATCTAAGATAATCTAACCACATGTATGTCAAAATAGAATAAACTAATGGATGATAAATCGAAGAGGCTAAATAACATTGAAATTTAATCAATGATTTCATCAACGTAAAACTCCCATGAGATTTTTTCATATAATATGTGATATTTTGTTGAATTATTTATTAACTCGCCAATTATTATGTTGTGTAGATTTTTATATCCAATTTAATATTTATCATAATATTTTATATATTTTTATTGTTTAAATGGTAATATTGTAATCTTCATGCTCCAATATAACATAGTCCTCATATTTACCTAGTTTTTGTCCCATTTATCTTATCCCTGATCTTCACATTTTTGTATTTTATTGATCTAAAATAGGGTTGACGTTCAATATAATGAAACATTTTTTGGTTCATAATGTTTCTAGAAACATAATGGATATAATGCATTGTTGAGGCCCAATAATATAACCATAGTGTTGACTATCATATATGATATATTGGATAAGTGTCATGGTGCATTTATTTGAATTAGGAAAATATGTATTTTTTACATTAGTGAATTTATTTCCATCAATCTGACAAATATGAATAAAAGGATCAAGATACGTGGAATTATTTTTAGTTGTCGACATAGGAACAACTCTTTTAACATTATCATTTTTAAATAAATCTCGTTTTGAATGTACTTTGTGAGAAAACATTTCATATGCTCATGTTTTTTTTTTTTTTTTTTCAACTTCTATTTTACTAGTTTTCATTTTAATTTATTCCCTTTGTAATTTTTGCTTATCTAAATTCTCCCTTTGTAATTTTATTTATGTAGCCTATATTTTTCATCTTTTTCCTCATGTAATTTTTCTTTTTTCTATTTATTACCTTTTCAAGCTTTGCTTGTCTAAATTTTCCCTTTGAAACCTTTCTTGTTATAATTTTTCCTTGTCTTAATTATTCCTTTCATAATATTATTTATTCTATATGTCAATTTTGTAACATTTAATTTCTAACTTCTTCCTTAGGAGATCCAATCATAGTGTAAGGAAGTTGCTTGATTGTATAAGTTTATCTTAGACCAAGTGGTGGTTTGATGGATTCCTCAAGTAGAATATCACCATTATCATTGATACTTTCAATTTTATTCTTAAAATACCCAAAATTATCAATACAATGTCCATATATTATATTGTAGGCATAATAGTATTTTGATCTCCTTGGAGGATGTATAAGAGGTTATTTGATGTACTTATTTTGAATCATTTCAATTAGAATCTGATTTTAAATATTATAAGGATTATATAAACTTTTTAAATCACTATTTGTAGATATATTCAATTTTGGATTCCAATCTTGAATTATTTTCCAACAAAAAATATTTGGATAGAGATGTAGATATATGATTGACACTTGCATGCTCTATATTATTTGTATATGTGATCTTATTTTAAATCGATATTATACTTAAACAAAATATTTATTTTTATTTTTAAATACTCTATGGATAACTAATAGTGACTATTTTATATTCAAAGGATTTCTAAGTATAATCCTTTGGTACTTATAATTGAACATGCATATAAATACCATCTATAGGGTTTGTGAGAGGTAGATAGGGATGAGGAAGAATATTCATATGATGTCAATTATGTACCATAATAAGGTTAACATTAAATCTTTGTATAGTGACAAAATGGACCTCCTTAGAGGGAAACTAGTTATCATTACCTTAAGGAAAGGTGGAAGGAAGAATATAATAATCTATGGTAAGAAAGTGGTTACGAATTTGTTATTTCACGTATATACAATATTGTACATTATTACTCATGTGTTTCTCTATATTTATTTTAATTACATTTATATCTCTATGGGTCATTGAATCATTTGTATGTGTATTAACATCTTGAATGGAAACAATATTTTCATCAATCAAGTATATATTCTTATTCATTAACTGAAGATACTCTTTCTTAGTATTGGCCTATGCATTTTTGATAATCAAAATGATCATAAACATTGACTCCCTTTCATTATGGTCTATTTGTATCAATATTTAATGGTGTAAGGAGAGACATGAGTTTAGATTAAATCATCCAACATTATAACACATGAGGATATTTATATAATTATGATAATGTCTTCATTTTTGGAGTGGTACGAGATGAAAATGAATCCATAAGATTAAACATAATAAGGTATTAGGAGGGAATAGGCATAGAATAATTACCAAAACATAGGATGCCAATGAATACTAGTACAAGGATTACCCATAAAAAAATGAAAATCATAGGTGAATGAGGAATTAGATTAAAAAATGAAATATTGAGATAGTAATATCGAAAAACTTAAAAAAGGAACAAAATCATAATAGTGTATATAGCTAAAATAAATGACTCAATAAGGGTTAATTAACCAAATACTCAAAGAGAACTATTAGGAATTATTAAAATCAAGATATCATTTGATATAAATAACTAGATAGCTGAAAACCATAAATTAATTTGAAAATAGGTACATTGCTTGTCCTCTTGATTGATTTTACTAAAAATATGGAATTGTAAATGATGGGAAGTCAATACATCATTTTGGTGAATAAAATAGTTTTTCATCACCTCAATACAGATATTAAAAATATATAAATGTTTCAAATATATATTTATTTTGATACAAATATTTATTAATCAAGAAATAACCTAAAAGAGGAAAATAAAATGAAAGTTTAGGGCTGAAGGTGAAAATGTGTTTTGTATATGGAAATCAAAAGACAAATCTCAAACCATATGACAAAAGATTTGAAAATTTAGAAGGATGATTTCATATGTGTATGTTTTAACCAATATGTTTTATCATAACTTGGTTTTCAAAACCATAATATAATATAAAATTTTAGAATGATTTATATGTTAATGTATCACACTCAAGCCAACATTTGTATGTTCAATTATAAAACTCATTGTAATGATCCAAAAAGAGGAATTCGATAAGTATTTTAGGTTATAAAAGGGATGAGTAATTAAATTTTTTTGGGTGATTTTGTGACTATAACCATATTCTATAAGTTAAAATAAAATAAAATTAGGAATGTGATTCATTTGGTTCATGAACTATATTATTGTTTCTTTAGGGTCAGTTTTGCTAGATCTAGTTCGATATCACTAATCAATATTGACTAATGTTAATTAGTAATTACCTATATGGAAATGTTCAAATTTAACTATATTATCATCTAAGATTATCTTTGCATGTTATGTCTACATTTCCTAACTCTGGTGGTGTATGCAACTAAACAATTAGTTTCATTTGGATTGATATGCTAGGTGGGTTTATGAGGGATAAAAACTTTAAAAAATAAGTTAAGTGTAATGGGGCGAGTTGACCCCAATAACTCATATTTAATGACTAAAAATTACTGATGTATCCAATACTCCATGTAGGAAATCAAGCCACATAAAGTTCTAACACTTACCACTATTTTAAAATTGTGATCTTTGATTATATGTATGTAGCTCAATATGATGATTTAATACTAGCGAATATTTGATTTGAATTTAATATAGTATGCTTCATATTTGTCTTATGACTTCTCCTAGTGAGTGATTTACAATTTGTGAATAATAGAGCATATTTTGTCAATGTATATTAGTATATAGATGTGTTACATATAAGTGCTAGTTCCTTTTTAAATGAGAGAATGATTGGTTTAAATATTAGTTCAATTGTTTAATTTATTGCACCATTAAAAAAATAGGAAAATAATATGACCTTAGGGAAAGGTTTGATTTTAAAAATTATTTATTTCTAGGAGCAAGTCGATACAGACCATATCAGGTTAGTATCTACTATAGATATCATCTGAATATGGTAGAAATAACCTATGTACAAGTGAACTAAACTATAATTCTAGATGTATTTATGCAGTACTAAGTGGGTTAGAATTAAATAATGAGGTTCATTTAATTACTTAATAACATAATAAAAGGGTTAAAGACAAACTATAGTACATAAGAATGAGATAATGGTGATTTATGACCTTATTTATGATCTCAAGTCATGGATGGAAAATGTGTGTCTATATATACTCAAATTTTATCATTACATTCTTGACAATGTTTAATCTTGATATCCTTACCGTAATTGGCCTATTCACCATTATGCTAATTTACATTTTCTATAGGATCATTCACTACTCTATAAATTATCTTATAATTACTCAAAACATAATTACAGCATCCCTATTATACTTACAGACTCTTTTTAGCCAAATTTTAGTAGTCTTTATCCTTCTAGGATTGGACCACACTAGGTCAAATAACATTTCACTACAATGCTACTAGTGTGACCTTATCGTCCATGATCCAATGATAACATTTTAAATTTGAGACATTATAGTTTACACCTCTCACAAATTTTAAAATTTTTATTAAATAAAATATTCAAAAAATTCATCTATATAAGCACAACAAGGCCTTTCTAAACACATATAACAATCACTTGGTAATTCCACTACACATTAAGTAAAAGATAAATAATATTAACAATTTAACTTATGTTGTATTATAAAAACTATAGGCCAAGTCTAAAGTTTATTTATTTCAATTAAATGGTATTAATTGTAAACAATTCAGTTTGATCTATCTATTTTCATTCATATCAAAAATTCAAGATTCACACTCACTCTAGGAGGGAGAACTACATCAGCTTGAGGCCCTTTTGGGTTATGTAGGTAGCACTTAGATCATAAAAAGATTTTTGAAGATGGAAAGTATATTCCCCTTACATGATCCCTCTCTTATAATTTTTTAAATATCATGTTTATTGTGCAGTATCTATGGCTTTTTATTTGTTAGGGCATTCATGCATCAAATTAGAACACATAGTTAGACAATAAACCCTCACAATTAATCACACAAACCCAAATTAGAAATTTAGTCAAAAATTCAACCAATATTAAATAAAATTAAAAAAAAATGTTTGAAATATGGTACTTCCATTTATTTTTATCTAGTTTTTAACAACACTTAGCCTGTGCAATCAACATAAAATTTGTATAATCCAGGTTTGCACACTTGTTTGTCAATTTACTATTTTTAGCTCATCTCAAATTTTATGAAATATATATTGTAAATTCATTTATGTATATTTATATATATATATAAATCATCTTTAAATAGTTTAATTATCCTTAGCATTCCATTGTTAAATAAAAAATAGCATTAAACATTCTGGTGAACTCTTTAGTTTTAGAAAACATTGTGTTGTTTTCTTGAATTTTGTCTTATGACTCATACATTTTTCTATGAATTATTGGAGTTTAAATATTGTATACTTACACCTTGTATAAAAAACTTTAAGCATAATTAAATCTTATTTGACATTGGATTAATTATAAATTAAATAAATTACCCTGTTAGTTTGGATAATATCTTACATTGAAACTATTCCTTTCAGCCTGGGTTTGAAGTTTTTTATATCTATACAAAAAAAAATTATTTCATTATATTTATGTTTTTTTTTTTTTTTTCTTATTTTTATAAATAATGTTATGATAGTTTTAAAACTACTTAGTGACTATCATTAAGGGATACAAAGTGATGCACTTTATCAACACAGTGGTGTGAAGTGTACACACCCAATAATAATAAGAATTGTATAACACTAAACACATATTTTAATTTCCATGCACATCACTATATATTTTAAATTCTTAAGGTTCCTTTTCTATACCATATGAATCCTTTTTTACTAATTTAATTTTTTGTGCCCTTAAGAGGAACATATCACCTTAGGAAGTTACTATCACTGTATTTTTTGATATAGGAGAGTGGGATACATGCACGGTTTATAATCTATAGTTATTTCTTTGAAATATTAGGCCAACAAAAATCTACTAATGATAAATTATATTTGAGAGATCACACAATCATTCAAACCCTTACGTAGTTCACCCATTATACCCCAATTTTTGGTTGTATTGTATTTATAGTCATTGTCTCTTTTTTACATGTAAAATTACTTGATATAACTAATTATTTTATTTATTTCATTTATTTTATTAAAATTCATTGTATACATCATGAATATTCAAATTAAATATGCTAATGATGTCAATCATCTAGATAAGATATTATATAATCATTTTATGCCTTTTAGTTAATAAGATGAAAGGACAAACTATAAAAATCAAAAACTTATGAAAGAAGCATATATGGATGATTATTTTTGTTATGATATCAAAATGAATATAAAATATCATTTTGATGCATATTGGGAAGACAAGTCCATAAAACCAACTAGAAAATTTGACATTGAGGATAAAAATACACCTCTTGTTTCGTCTTTGGATTCACCCCTAGATCCTTCTTTAGATCTCCCTTTCATTTCATTTTTAGATTCACCCCTAGGTCATTCATTAGATCTCACTCTTTTTCATCTTTGGATTCATCCCTAGATCCTTCTTGTGATAATTATTCATGTTTCATCTTTATATTCAACCCTAGATTATTCTTTGGATATCCTCTTGACACATCATTATACGCTTCTTTAGATCTCCCTCTGAATTCATTACTAATCCCTCTTTTGTTACACCTATACAATCCTCTTTGAATTTACCTTTTGATTTATCCTTGATCCCTTCTTCAGATTCATCTCTAGATTTATCCTTAGATCCACCTCTATATTATTATTTAGTTTCACCCATAGATTCCTTTCTAGGAGCATATATAAACTCCTCTTCAAATTCATTTATATTTTCTTCCTTGGTTTTGTCTCCAGATTCTTCTTCAAAGTTACCTATGAAATCCTATTTGGATTCATCTTTAGCTTACAGTATGAATTTACCTTTAGATTATACTTGTGACACTCCTTTACCTTTTCCCTTACCTCATAATCAAAATAAAAAAGAGCATTCTCAAAATGATTATTTATTCTCTCATAAATGACTATCTACCATACAAATGGAAGAATCTTATCCTTTCACACCTAACTTCACTTTCCATGTTTCTAATGCACTTTATCCTATCGATAATCACACAATAAAATCATATAAAATATGTATATAAAATGATAATTTAGTTCATTCATAAATCCACGTTTCTCCTTAACTTAAAGTATAAATTAGTAAAACTAATAAGGATGCCATATATTATTGTTTATAATTAGAGAGTATTGATATTACATTCCATATATATCCCCTTTCATCAACCAAGGAAGATGAACTTCCTTCTCATTCCCTTAGAACATCACAAGATAAAATTGAAAACTTTGAAAATCCTTTTAACATGTCTTATGATATTTCTTCTACTTCAACATCATACCTATCTACACATGAAACTACTTTTATGCCACAATCTCATAGTCTTAGCGTAGAGTTATCAGATGATGATAATGCATATCTTTTTAAGGATACTTAGTCTAATTTTATCACTCAAGAAGAAAAAAATTATTTATATATATTCAATTTATATCCTAAACAAAAAGGAAGAGAGCATCCTTCCTCCTTTTTCTCCAATTAGAAATATTACTCCAAAGGATAAAATTAATAATATGATTCAATCCTTAAAATAATCTCTTAAGAACCTAAAC